>WSXT02124828.1:13134-24999 GCA_011762715.2 Neuroterus valhalla
TTCGACCCAAGACGTTCCTGAAACGTCCAAAAAAAGTCCTGATTCAGTCTTAACAAATTTTCAGAACCCTCAATGTTTGAGGAATCTTTTTGGGGAGTATTCTGAACCAGTATTTTGATCCAAAAAGTTTGAAGTACGTCGTAAATCTGGCCAAATAACGTTTTTATGAATTTTAACGTTCCAGAAAAGTTTTTAGGTCGTATTTGGGACATCTAACATATTTGAAACGTTTTTTTATGTGACCTTGAGGGTTCTTTATATTATCCAAAAATGGCTCAAGTCAGTCGAAATAACGTTCTGGATACTTATCATGTTTCAGAAGCGTTCTTAGTACGTATTCTGAATACCAAATGTATTCGAAACGTTTGCAGATTATTGTGCTCACTGAGGTGAATCAAAACAACACAAAAAAGAAGCTGACGCATTTTCTCCAAGAAAACTCGTTCTCTTAATGTTCCTATTGTTTTTTCAATCAAAAGCAGGTATCCTGGCTCGCTCTACAAATCCAATTCAGCCCCTTGTTACTTTAATTAATCAACCAGCTGGTTGTAATAATAATTATTACTTTTATTATTTTTTTAGGGGCAGAGGAACTCCAGGAGTTAATATTCCAAATAGGATTTATAACCAATTCCCATCCCTTTTCGATCGTGATCGAGAACTAAACACTAAACATTCTAGCAAACGTAACACGTGGGTACCAGCATCAGTGAACGGAAAGTGGTCTTTGACGGTTTTACAGCAGGTGGTGGAAGGTCTCGTGTGAGAGAAAGGTAGTCAAATAATTCTCCCACAACCACCGCGTTCTAGCCTACAGATGCATCGTGGGTGCCTTGCCGCGAGACTTAAGTGACTTTCGGTGTTTGGAGCGCAGGCATCGCTGCCGACAAGGCAGTTGGAGAGGTTAGGCCGCGATACCTATAATTCACTGCTTTCGAACAGATAGCTAAATCACAACGACAAACTGCTTGTAATGCGCAAAATGAGCTGGAGGACGAGCTTCGACCTTGAAAACCAGTGGGGAACTTGCCAAATCTAGGTGTCCTGTGATACCAATGCTGGCGCATGATTGGCCGATTGTCTCCGACGATTATCGGCCAAAGACAATGCCATGAGTTAATGGTTCATAACTGGTAGCTAATAATGCTTTAGGATCTCTACAATATATGTTCGCCATAGAAGACATTAGTTTTGTGCCTGGTGGACACCCATGCCAATGCTAGGTGTCCATAATCCGTGACCAGCACTCCATAAGGATCTCGAAAACATGTTTTGTTTGCTCAATGAGCAGACATGTAATAGGGATTTTATTATGACCTTCCGAAGACATGAGAAGATCCCAAGGATGTCTTGATGGAACAAGCATAAGCCAAACTTTAGTTATTCTTGACGGTCAACACATTCTGAATGGTCAACACTGAAGAATTCGCACTCGGATCCCAGTGGGCATACAAGTCCTAAGAATGACCTATAGATGTCTTCTAGCAAACGTCTCGGGGATGTCCTGAGGAGTCTTTTGAAGACATGCGAAGACCCAGTCGGCACAAGAGTCCTAAGCTCGTCCTTTAGACGTCTTTTGTTAGACGTCTTCAAAACGTCCTGATGACCTTCTGAATTTACTTAAAAAGATTCAAAGGATTTCTTGATGGAGCAAGCTTCAGTCATACTTGACTCAATGGTCAACATTGAAGAATTCGCACTGGGACCCCAGTGGGCATACAAGTCCTAAGTATGTCCTATATACGTCTTCTGTCAAACGTCTTGAGGATGTCCTGGAGTCTTTTGAAGACATGATAAGACCCAGTGGGCACACGTGTCCTGAGCTCGTCTTTAGGACGTCTTTTAGCAGGCGACTTTTAAACGTCCTGTTGACCTTCTTAATACCTAAAAAGATTCAAAGGATTTATTGATAGAGTAAGCATAAGCAAGCTTTAGTCAATCTTGACTCAATGGTCAACATTGAAGAATGAAGTCCTAAGGCATAAAGGTTATGCTCTAATGGTTTCTTAAAGACGTCCTGCTGCTGACAGGGAAGATTTTCCACACTCGCAATATTGAAGAATAGGTCATGCGAACAGCATGAATGTTAAAGCTGTTGAAGTAGCTTCTCTAATCAGTAAGTAAGAGGTGTATCCTTTTTTTACCATCTTCCCCATCTCCAAGGGAATATGTTCCTTTTTCCACCTAATCACCTTCTCTTTAAATCTTGCTCACTCATCTAGATCAACATCAGTAGTTACCCCCTTTCAGTTTTTGCAAGTGCTCCCCTCATCAACACCCCTAAATTACATTTTTGACTTTGTCCACTCTCTGATATCCGAATACACTTTTTCCTACAAAAGGGGTGGCTTAGGAGAATCAAGTCACCTCTTCCCCCGCCAACGCCGTCGCGCACTGCGATCCGCAAACTTTCTCCACCTTCCCCGCTCCTCGCCTTGATGTCGGAAGTTGGTGGCGGGGGGTGTTGGGAGCCTTCTCCGTCCGTCTCGTCTCGACTCGTCTCGCGTGACGGCCTCGTCAGCCGTCAGCCAAGCTCAGGTTTGGATCGATACGCTTGCCACCCTTTTAGCCACCCGATGCCACCCACCTTCTCTCGTGAAAAGCAATGCACCTACTCGGCCGACTCCCTTCAACTACCCCCAACCACCTCAGCGGACGTTTTCTCTCCTAGTCCTCTGCCCATCGCCCCCGTCCCTCGTAGTGGTGTAGCCCCTCAGTCACCAAGCTATATAGAGTCTAGTGGAGTCGAGTTGAGCCACCGGCCGGGTCAGAAGACGTCTGCTGCCTCCGATGCCCGGGCGAGCGACAGCTACCCCTACCCCTTATTTTCCCACGACCCCCTTTCACCCCCGCTATTCTTCACCTTACCCAATGGTCCTTCTCACTCCCAATGCACTCCTCACTCCATTTCCTTCCCTCTTGTCACTCGTCTCTTCGCGCGTCGGAGGAGAACCTGATCTCTATTTCTCTCTCATGTCATCCTTTCACTCTTTCACTCGTATCATTTTCGTGTTTTGTCTCGCTCTCTCTTCCCCTTCCTCTGCCACCTCCATGAGTCTAAAACATTTCGCCATGACGTGCCGCAAGATGGACAGGCACTTGTTTAATCTTGGTGGGGAGGAGGGGGGGGAAGTATACGGAGAAAAAATTCATCCATTCTCATTTTATCTTATACATTCTTTCATATTATCCTATCCCTTATCTCTGACCTAATGTCTAAACGCTACCTTCAAAATTGTTAGCTCTTTTTTGCTCCTTAACTTCTGACATATAGCTCCCTCATTTCTATTAAAACGTATTTGATTTCTTTTTACCCTTATGTTCTTCCTATTTTCCTCCTTTCTATCTTGTTCCCTCAAATATCCTATCACCTCCACCTTTCACTTTCAATGTAGATTTGTTCCCATTGTCATGCTTTCTTCCTTAATCCAGTACAATCTTCTGGCCAATGTTTAAATGTTTCTCTACCTCTCTCGATTAGCATCCATTCTATTTCATGCAATTATATTTCTATAAAATCTTTCTCTATATTGTTCCTTATTCTGTATTCGATAGGCCTCTCTCCCTTCCTATCAATAGTTTTACCTCTTTTCCACTATTTCTCTCTCATTTCTTATTCTTTAGACTTATCAATATATAATTTCCTTTCTTTATCTTCCGAAACCCGGTTTTACCCGAACGCCGGTTTCACTCTAAACCCAATTGCACCGGAATTCTAGTTCAACCCGGTTTCCGAGTTTACTCAGAACACAGACTCACTCGGGATCCACTTTTACCCGAAACCCAGGTATACATAAAACGAAGTTTCACCAAAACCCAATTTTACCTCAAACTTGATTTAACCTGGAACCCTGTTTCACATAAAAAACAGGTTAAAAGGATGCAGCATTACAGAGAACTCGTTTTACCTAAAACCTATCTTGACGCGGAACTCAGTTCCGCCAAAAAACACAGTTTTACCCGAACCCCGGATCTTTCTTCAATCCCAGTTGTACCATAAACCCAGTTTTATCTGGAGCATGATTCTACTAGGAACACGGTTTTATAAAAAAATATATATATATTCCCCTTCATCCAGTTTACTTGGAGCCTGGTTCCATCCGACAGTAGGCCTCGGTTTACCTGAAACCCAGTTTCACCCAGAACCAGGTATCACCCGAAACATAGTTCTACCCAAAATCCAGTTTTACCCAAAACCTGGTTTTACCTGGAACCTTGTTCCACCCGGGACCTGGTTTTACCTAAAACCAGATTTCACCTGCAACCTGGTTTCCTCATTACCACAGTTTTACGGAAGATCCTGTTTTACCCGGATCCCGGCATCACCTGGAATATAGTTCGACACGGAATCCGGTTCCACTCATTACTTTATTTTACCGAAAACACCCAGGTAAGGCACAATCTTGTCAGGAATATAGTTTTACCTGAAACTCAATTACACACAAGACAAAGATTGACCCAAAACCAAATTTCACCCGAAACTTGGTTTCAGTTAATGTACAATTTGACCTAAATTAAAGGTTTGCCTGGATCCTGGGTTTACCCGGATTTTAGTTGTACTCAAAACCTCCATTCCGGAAACACATTCTTACTCAAAACCTATTTTTACTGAAAACTTATTTTCATCGCAACCCAGTTCTGCCCGAAAATACAGTTTTCTACATGATTTTTTCACATGATTCTACTATAATCCCGGTCTCACCCAGAAACCACTATTCCCCTTGATCCGGTTTATTCAACTCGAATTCCAGTTTTGTTTCAATTGTTAGTTTTTCATGAAAACTAGTTTTTCACAAAACCCGGTTTTCCCGGGACGCAAGTTCACCTGGAACCAGGTCTTATTCGGAACAGGCTTTCACCCGAAATCTGGATCTGCCCGGGCACCAGTTCCACCTGGAAGATAGTTTCACAAGAAACCCGAACCAGAAACCCGGTTTGACCTAAAACCCAATTTTCTCTTCAACCCGGATAACCTTTTAGCCCTGTTCCACAAAAACGCGGTTTCACTCGGATCCCGGTTTTGCCCGACACTTAGTTTCACATGAAATCCAGTTTTACTTGAAACCTACTCTCACCGGAAACCTAGTTTTACCCAGAACTGTATCTTATCAGAATTCTACTTTTTCCCGGAATCCGGTTCTACCCAGAGTCTCCTTTCACACGAAACAAAGTTTCGCACATAACCAAATGTACCTGGAACTCGATTTTACCGGAAATACAGTTTTACCCGAACCCGGTTTAACCCTAAACTGGAAATCTCACTTGTAATCTAGTTTTACTAAAAATTCAGACATACAAAAAATCAGGTTTAATTCAAAATTAGAATGCCCAAAACTTCTTATTATCATACAACCAGTTTCAGCTGAGATACGGGTTGATCCTCATCTTGGTTTCGCCTGGATCCTAGTTTTACCTAAAACCAATTTTCACTTGAAGCAATATTTCACACGGAAACCAGTTTAGCTCAAAATCTCGTTTTGCCTGGAACCCAGTTTAACTTGAAATCTTCTTTTTCCCGGAACCCACTTTTCCCTGGAACCCGGTTTTACCTAGAACGGGGTCCCGTCCGAATCACACTTTCACCTGAAATCCGGTTTTACTTGAAATCTGGTTAGACCCAGATCCCTGTTCCACCCGGAAAATAGTTTTACATGAAAGTATAGATTATGCCCGAAACTCGATTCAACCGGGATCCCAGTTTTACCCGAAACCAGCTTCCACCCTGAACTGACTTCCACCTAATGGAGGTTGTTCTCGATTCTACTCGGAACACAGTCTCACCTGTAACCCGATTTCAACCAAAACCCAGGTTTACCTAAACCAAACTTTTCATCACCTGAAACCGACTTCAGTTGAAATATGCGTGTACCCAGAGCCCGGTTTTATCGGGATCCACGTTTCTCCCACAACCTGTTTCGCCTTGAAACACAATTTTACCCGGAACCCTGTTTAGCTCAAAATATGGTTTCTCAGAAACCAGTTTAGCTTAAAATCTTCTTTCTCTCGGAACCCCCTCTACCCGGAACCCGGTTTCACCTGGAACTGGGTCTCGCCCGAAACCAATTTTAAACTGAAATCCGGGTTCACTTGAAATCTTGTTGGACCCGGATCCCTGTTCCACCCGGAAAATTGTTTCACACGAAAGTAGATTGTACTTGAAACTCGATTCAACGGGGATCCCAGTTTTACCCGAAACTGACTTCCACCCAAATACAGATTCTTCTCGCTTCCCGAGTCTACTCGGAACACAGTCTTAACCCTAAACCGATTTTATCCAGAATAATGTTTCACTGAGAATCAAATTTACCCGAAACTTCTCATTACCTGAAACCTGTTTTGAGCTGAAACACGGGTTTACCCAGAGTTCGGTTTTGCCGGGATCCTTGTTTCATCCATATCCTATTTTCACTTGAAATGCAATATTACCCGCAACTCAGTTCAGGTTCAAAATTCGGGTTAACCCGGAATCTGCTTTCACCTGAAACCTACTTTCAACTGCAATCCGGGTTTATACGAATACCTGTTTTACTTCAGAAACATTTTCACTTCACACCTGCTTCTACTCGAAACCCGACCTTACCCGGAACATAGTCTTACTTGACTCTCCCTCATTTTGAATTCATTTGAAATTCGTTTTTGAAGAGTCGTATTTTTGACCATAAACCTAATAAAATTATTTTACGCCAATCTTTCGTTTAATGAACAATGTTTATAAATGCAACAAATCAAATCGTTTATTTATCTCGAGAAGAACGTTCTACTGGGGAATGCTAATACTCAAGAAGTATAGAAACTCAGTTTTCAACCCCATTATTGTATAAACAACCAAATAGTTGAACTCCTTAGCTAAAGGGACAAATCAACAAAAAAGTTAAACTTTTGAACAAATAGTTATATTTTCGAGTTGGAACAACTTTTCTTTTCGAGACAGTTACGCTTTTAATTGAAAAGTTACATTAACAGAAAAATAATTGAACTTCTAAGAAAAATATATACATTATCAATACAAAAGATCAATTTGCTACCTAAAAATACGATTTTTCAACAATAAAGAAACTAATATTTAACCAAAATTCAACAGAACAGTTAAACTTTCCAACGTGAAGATTAATTTATTCCGTACCTCGAAAGATTAATTTTCAACAGCAACAAAACTAATTTTTAACCAAACAGTCGTATAAACAACCAAAAACCCAAACTCTTGGGAAAAAGTGATCAATTTCTCTACAAAAGAGTTAAGCTTTTTAACATATAAAACGAATTTTAGACAAATATACTAAATTCTCAACCATTGCATTGATAATTCAATGAGAAAAATTATTTTCCAATCTGAAATCACGAATTTTTAATCACAAAAAATAAATTTACAACCAGACAGTTACATGAACAAACAAATAGTTGAACTCTCAAGCAGAAGAGGCGAATTTCCAACAAAGCAATTGATCTTCTGAACAGATAGTTATATTTTAAGCAAACTTTTTTGTTCCCAGACAGTTAAATTTTCAACTAGAATGTTCATTTAGAACTACATATGATAAATTTTCAATCCAGAAGGACGAATAAGGAACGAAACTTGATAAATAAAACAAAATGAGTTTTCACAAAACAGTTGAATCCTAAACCAGAAAGATGAATTTTCAACGAATAAGATTAATTTCCTTCCTAAAAGGACAAATGTCTAACAGCAAGAAAAATTAATTATCTACCAAACAATTGCATAAACAAATAAATGATGAAACCTTCGGGCAAAAGACACGAGTTTTAAACAGAGCAATCAAGCTCTTGAACAAATAGTTATATTCTCAAGAAATCTAACGAATTTCTTTGTGACATTTGAATTTTCTACAGAAAGGTCATTTGTAACCGAAAAAAATGAATTTTCAATTCAGGAGAAAAAATGAACAAAAATCTGTTTGGCCAATTTGAACGATTTTCCAACAAAATAGTCGGATCCCCACAAGGAAGAATGAATTTTTAAGAAACAAGATTTATCTTCTACCTAGAAAGACGAATTTTCAATAAAAGAATAATAAATTTTCGAGAAAAAATTTGCATAAACGAACAAATAGCTGAAATCTGGAGCAAAAGATAGAAATTTCCAACAAAGCAATTGATCCTCTAAAGAAATAGTAATATTCTTAGTTATATGAAAAAATTGTGAAGATTTTTCACTATTCAACTAGAATATTGATCTCAACCAAGAAACACGAATTTCTCATTCAGAAGTACGAATAAAAAAAAAATCGTCGAATAAAATAAAAAGGAATTTTCAGCAGAATAGTAAAACTTTTAAACGCATAGTCATATTATTCAGTCAAAAAGAACATTTTTTTTGGAAGCAGTTGAATTTTCAACCAGAAAATTAATTTTTACCTAAGAAAGATGAATTTCAACACAACATGAATTTCCAACAAAAAATGGATTAGTTTAATTCCTGGTCAAGAAAATTCATTTTCATTAAAAAATAAGATCAATTTCAAACCAAAAGGATGAAATTTGCACAAAGAAGTTCAACTTTCAACGATGTGCTACATTTTTGTAGAATTTGTATTCAAGCGAAAAGAGGACAGATAAGTAAGTTCCGTTAACTCGAAACTCCCCACCTGGAGTAATTGCTAAGATAATTGATCAGTGACCGGTTTTGGAAGTGTTTCGAAACTTACCCTTCTCTTCCACCTGCTACATCCCTTACTACGATAACTACCACGGAAGGGATTTGGATTACCGGTAAAATAATCATAATAAGAAACTTGTAACATTCCTTTCACTAAAATCCTTCCACCTTCTCCTGTTACTAATTGTAGTTTTTTTGCATTATATCCCCCTTTTCCTCCCTCTTATTATTAACCTTAAATTTGTTGAGTCTGAAATTGTTATCATTGTAATGGCGAAATTTTTTCAATGGACATTATACATATAGAGGAGGGTGTTCAGTACACTTATTTCGTAGCGGACGTCAAGGTGCAAAGTGCCCCATTGCCAACCAGCGACCAATCGATACTCGGCACGATCATGGACCTCCTGATTTCTTCGGAGAGTGACGTGAGAGAAACAGTGAGGGGAAATGCTACTGCTTGAAAAAGTTAAAGAGGGAAATTATTCAAGCATATTATTTTGCTTCATTCCGGAGTGAATTAAAGTATCAAATAAAGCTTAAATTGCATATTATATTTCTGTGCTTGCACCCACTATGATGTATGGTAGCGAGTCGACGTATTGGGAAAACTAGGAGAGTAACGCGCGCCAAGTCGACCGTCTTTGTTCTTTTATGGTTAACTTCTTTATATCAAATCGTTCCAATCCAACGTATATTATTTCAATCAATATTAATTCATTTTGAAAGATTTACAGGTAATGAATTTATTTTTCTTAACGTACATATCGTCAATTTTTTAATATTTTGAGAATGTGAAAAAATATTATTCTTCATCAGAATAGTCGCATATCTTCTCTTGTTTTCTTCGTCTTCCCTTCGCTGGACTCTCTCCTTTTTCCTCCTCTTCTTCTCTTTTCCTCCTCACTCTTTTTCTCTCTTAGCTTTCTTCTTCCTCGTTTCCTTCTTTTCTTATTCCCTCCTTCTCTCCTTCACCTGACTTTCTTCCTATCCAGACTTTCTTTTTCTCTTATATCTCTTCTACTCTTTTCTTCTCCTAAAACTTTTATTTCCTTTTCATCTTCTCCTCTTCTCCTTTATGCTTCTTTCTGTTCCCTTTCTCTCCGTCACTCAACTCTTTTCGTCCTTGTGCTTTCTTTTGTTCCTCCTTTTTTTCTTCTTTCAACTCTTTTCTCTATTTCTCTTTCCTTTTTTTTATTCTCTTCTTTTTTCCTTTCATTCTCCGATACTTCTCTCTTCTCCTTCATTTCTTTTTTTCTCCTTCCCGTTTTCCTCCATCTGTTAACGCTCTTTTACAGTTCTTACCTTTTTCACTTTTCCCATTCTTCCTCTCTTCTCCCATTTCTCTTCTCTCCTTGGCTTTACCCTCTCTTTCCTCCGACTCCTTCCTTCTTTTCTTTTCTCCTGCTTCTTGCATTCTTTTTCTCCTTACTTTATCCTTCTCTTACTTCCTCCTTATATTCTCTCTCCAACTAACCTACCCTCGTAAGTTCCGCCCACTTCCTTCATCTCTTGAATCCTTCTTTCCCTTCCTATAAATTTCTTTCTTTACTTCTCTCCCACTCATTTCTTCCTTTTCTATTCTCCTGGTTCCAAACTCTCCTTTTTCCCATCACTCTTATATCCTTTTGTTATCCTATCCTTCCTGTTATTCTCTCCTTCTCCTTTCTCTCTCTCCTTCCAATCTTCTATCTTTCCTTCCTTCTTTTCTTCTCCCAACTGTCTTCATGTCTTTACTCTCTTCTTCCCTCCTTTGTCCTTTTTCTTTTATTCATCTTCCCTTCTCTTCCTATATTTTTTCTTCTCACCTTCTTCTCTTCTCTTCTCCACTTATTTTGTACTTTTTTCTTTTCTTCTTCCTTCAACTCTCTCTGCTCTCCTTTTTCATTCACTACTTGTCTCTTTCTCTCTATTTGTTTTTTCTCTTGTTATCCTCTTCTACTTTTCTCTCCTCCTATACTCTCTTTTTTCGTGTTTCTCTTCTATGCTCGTCCTCTTTTTGCTCTTAAGCCTTCCATCTCTTCATAACCTAACTGTCTTGTTTTCTCCCTCTCTTTTTTGCTTCTTCCTTTTTTCTAGTAACTCTTCTTTCCTTCACTTTTTCCTTCTTCTCTCCTTCTTTCAACTCTCTTCTTTTCTTCCCCTCTTCTTTGCTTAACTCTCTGCTTCTCTTCTTCTTTTATCCTACTTTTTCCTTTTCTCCAAGCTCTCTCCCCCTTTTGATTATTTTTTCTCTCCTCCCCGTAGAATTCTTCCTCCTTCTGTCGCTTATTCTCTCCTCCTCGCCTTTTTTTCTCCTTTTCTTCCCTTCTCTTCATAATTCTCATCTCTCTTCCACTTTTTCCGCTTCTTTTCATTTTCTCTCCTACTTTTCTCTTTCTCTTCTGTTCTTTTCGATTTCTATTCCATTCTCCTCCTCTTTTCCTCTTCTTCTTTTCTTCTCTTCTTGTCCCAACTTTTTTATTTTCTTCTTCTATCTCTTTCTGATTGTTACCTTCTCCTCTTCCGTGAATTTCTTTCTCATTCAATTCCCTTCTTGACATGAATCTAATCTCTCTTTTTTTCTTTTCTTCTTATTCTACACTTGATCTTCTTCTTTCGTTTTTTCTTCTCTACTCCACTCCCCCTCTTTTCCTCTTTTCTTCATCTCTCTTTCCTCATCTCTCATGAGTGATGAATTTTCGATCAGGAAATCAATTCTCAAGGAAGCAGTTTTTGAATCTTTCATCAACAGAGATCGATTTTTAACAAGAAATGTAACAAAAGATACATGAACCAAGAACAGTTTTTGTTTTGAATAATAAAATTTTGAATATAATTAAAAAAGACGAATTTTTAAGTGGATAGTAAAATCTTTCTAATGTAAAAAAATTCGAATTTTCGATTTTTTGAGAAAACTCGAGAAGTTGTAAATATCATCCTGGAGGCTAAAAATTCTCATTTCCGTTTATATTTTTGAATTTTGAAAATGCCAAAACTTTGACAATTTTGTCTTCAATAAAAAAAATCATTAGGATAAATTGTTTTAATTTTCACCTACTACAAGAAACCGTACTTGGAATTTTTTGTCTTGGAAAAAAATTCCAAAAAAATTTTCAAAATGCTACCCCTCTTTGATTTTTCGTCCAAAATAGCTGGTTAACGAAGTTGACCTGTCTTTTTGTTCTCTCAAATTGTTTGCCAAAGGGCAATCCCATATGACAACAGACAGACAGACACCAACGTGAAAACTACTTTTTCGGAATCAGGAG
>WSXT02124829.1:0-10853 GCA_011762715.2 Neuroterus valhalla
AAAACTCTCCATCATGATTGGGTTTTTTTGGTGTTCCTCTTAGTCCCCTCCCTCCTCGTTTTTTGGCTGTTTGGCATAGGTAACCCTATCAGTAGTAATGCTACGGCCAACATAGCCATCAAAGTCATTGGAGGGAAGCTCAAGCCCTACCACGACGACAACGCGAGAACACCATGGTAGGGTTATTATTATTATTATTATTATTATTATAATTATTATTATTAATATTATTATTACTATTATTATACCATTAGGCCAAGTCCATTACGGGGTAAGTGTGACTCGTTTGGTTCCAGCCTTGTTGTACTACTGGAGAAAGAAATTGATATGTAAAGATTTGAAAGTGGAATTGGCATGAAAAAGGGAACCGCTAAAAAAGACCCTTGTTTTTAATTAATTAATTTTGTGCAGAATATTTTAGCTTTATTAAAGAAAAACTTGAAATAAAAGAAAGACCTCTGATTGTAACTACAAAAAATATGAATTTCCAACCAAACAAAGTATTTTTTACACAAAGAAAATATTTGTAACGCACATTTCGTAACCGGATAAAGTACAAATGCAATCAATAAAGTAGTTTCATTTATAACAAAATAATTGAACTTTGAAAGAAATTGATGAATTTTTAACAACACAGCCGAATTTCTAACTCAGTAGTTGCATTTTCAACGAAGAAGATTAATTTCCTGTTGAAAAAGAGGACCAATTTCTGAAAAAAGAGCCTAATTTCGGACCAAAAAAGATGACTTTAATCAAATAATTTGATTTTTAAAACAATATCGAATCAGATGAATTTATGTAACTCAATAGTTGAATTTCCAACCAAGAAGATTAATTTTCTATTCAAAGGTCCAATTTAAAAAAAAGTTGAATTTTCGACAAAGAAGAGATAACTTCAATAAAATAATTTGATTCATAACAAAATAATTGAACTTTGAAGAAAATACATGAATTTTTATTCACGTAGCTGAATTCATAACTCAATAGTTGAATTCTCAACCAAGAAGATTAATTTTCCATTTATATTGATCAATTTTCAAAAAGAGAGTTGAATTTTCAATCATAAAAGATGACTTCAATAAAATAATTTGATTTCCAACAAAATAATCGAACTTTGAACAAAATAGATGAATTTTTGATCACACAGCTGAATTTATAACCCAGTAGTTGAATTTTCAAACAAGAAGATTAATTTTCTATTAAAAGGACCAATTTTCAAACACAGAGTTTAATTTATGACCAAACAAGATGACTATTATTATTATTATTATTATTATTATTATTATTATTATTATTATTATTATTATTATACCATTAAGCCAAGTCGCTTTCTGGGTAGGCGTAACTCGTTTGGTTTCAGCCTCGCTGTACTACTGGAGAAACAGGGATTGGTATATAAAGATTCGAAAATGGAATTATGTAACATGGAAAAGCCGGAACAAAAAGAGTTGTTATTGGTTGAGTTGCACACTGTGGAGGGCACCAGTCTCCTGCAGTTCTGTTTTTGAGAAGTTAAAGAGCAAACTCGGTCCTGCGAACCGCTGAGAAAGACTCTTCCTTTTTTTTTAAATTAATCAACTTTGTACAAAATATTTCAGCTTCAATAAAGAAAACTTGAAGTAAAAGAAATACTTCTAAGTACAACCAAAAAAAAAATACGACAAAAAATAAAGCAAACAATTTTTCACTAAATAAAATTTCAGGGCGAGTTAAAAGGGCAAATATAAGGTACTCATCCTCGTATAACCATGCAGCTTTGCCGACTAGAGATTCTTCTGATTTGTCATCGAGTCCAGAGACTCTGGAATATGCAAAATTGGCAATTAAAAAATATAAAGCATAAAGCAAATGTTTACTTAAAAATTTTGTTTCCTTTTGATTTAATTTCCTTATGCCTTCAAAAAATTTTTAAAGAAAGTATACGATTCGAATTAATTATAGGCTTTTTCTCGAAAAAAATTTGTCCTTACATCCTGACCTTATTCAGTTTTGAATAATAATAACATAATTATCAAATATAGTTATTTGGTGACAAAATTTTCCTTTGATGATTCTTCCTAATAATTTGAACCACTAAAAAAGTTGGTTGAAAAACTAGAATGATGTCCAGTTGCAGAGGATCTTTTTTCCGAGGAAATGAGATATCATTCATCTAAATTGTATTATATGTTTAACTTTGGAAAATTAAAGATTCCCGCGTCGAAATAAAAAGAAGATTCCAAATATCTACTCGGTCGGATTATTTTACATTATGAATAAAAAATCTGTTATTAGGGCGTCAACGTACTAATATGCAGATTAGAAGTCGTTCCATATATTTCAGTCGAAACAGTAAATTCTCTAAACGAATAAATAATGAGGTAGAACCAGGAATTTCCGTAAAGGATCCTAATTTTCGTTTTGGGATCACCTTAGAACAGGAATCTTTTTCGAAAATCGTAATATGTGAAAAATTTCTCGAAGAATTATAATTTGGACTTTGAGACAAGAAGTTTCCGCAAAGAATAGGAACTTTTACCCTGGGAAAGTAAATTTTCTATAAGAATTAGGTTCTCGGGTAGAACTGAGTAAATAATTATAATTTAGAGTTCGTAACAGGGAATTTTTGTGAATCATTATAAGTTGACTTTGAACAGATTATTTGAGATCATACCGGATCATACAAATTTTCTGGAGTCTTTGAAATGTGCTTAAAGTTCTGAACGTTTAGATGAACGAAATATTTTCCTGATATCTCTGTAAGCTATAAACAATGCTTCAATATTTATTCATTTCCATTGAAAACAGTAGATTTCAAAAGAAGACTTTTCCAATGTCACGTGTAAGTTTCTAAATATTGAAAACCTGATATTTTTCTCCTGAGAATGCCGAAGTTTTTTCCATAGCTAAAGCCTAATGTGTCGTTACCATAGCAACCGCAATGGTGGCGCCACGAATTGTCTGATTTCCCTCCAATTCCATAGTGTTGGCGTGTTTGTTGACACCATTGAAAAGTCTTGCAAATAATTAATCTAACAATTATACGGTTGTATGATAGTTGTTAATTGTAGTTATATAGATCTTTGGGTACGTGAATAGTTGCTCGAATGGGATTTACCGTTCCTGCAGCAAATTTTTGAAGGTAATTATTATTATTATTTATTATTATACCATTAGGCCAAATCCATTTCGAGATAAGCTTAACTCGTTCATGTTTCATTATTGTGAACGAATTATTATAGGTTATTTATACACTGAGTCGGTCACCAGGCGACTGCAGGTTTCTGATCAAAATTCTTATTAACTCCTCAAATAAGAGCTAGTCGAATTTTGAAACTATCAGTTTTCACACAAAAATATAACACGATTGAACTTCATAAAAATTGAAGAAAAAAATAAGTAACAGGAAAGTATGCATTTGCCAGGAAATTTCCATGTAAAACCGCGGAAAATTCAAATTTCCAAGAAGAAAACAACTCATCAACTCAACAAAGTTCAAGTATACATACACATATACATTATATATATTTCAAAAATACGAATTCTCAATAAGCAAACAATTTCGTAATAAATAAATTTCAAGTCAAGTTTTTAAGAAATAAATATTAGGTACTCATCCTGGTACAATCATGTAGCTCTGTTATTTAAAGATTCTCCTATTATGAAAATATTAACTTTTACACGAAAAATACTGGACAATCACATATTTTAAAATATTTGAAAAAGTGATGCGCATGAAGGAGATCGGTATGGGCAAGTTATCGCCATCAGCTCCAATTCTTTAGTAAAGAATCGAATTATTGAATGCTCACCAGTTTTTAAGGATTTACCTCATTGTCAATTATTAAAGTACTAATTGTTGATTACTGGAAGCTTCTCGTTCAACATTCTTTAAGTCGTATAACAATTAATTGAATAATTTCGTATTTTCTAATTTCAAGGATTTGAGATAGTAATTTAGGGTGGCGAATTCACCGGGAAACCGGGAATTTTATTGTCCGGGAAAATCCCAGAAATGACCGGGAATTCATTTTAAACAACCGGGAATTTTCGTGACTCAACCTAGACTATCGAAAAATTTTCCGGAAAATATACGAGAAATGACCGCTTTCTTTTTATGAATAAAAAAGAGATCTTTTTATTCTTTTCCATTATAAGAAAAACGTTTTGCAAATTTGTTGCTCTGTGAGATTTTTTCAGATGACTCAAATTTAATAATCGAATTGATGATAGCCCAAACCTACAGAAAAAATTATTAGCTTCATTAAAAAAAAAATGTATTTATCACGTTTTATTTGCTTTTTCTCATTTTCCTGACTTGGGACAGGGAATTGCAGAAAATAATTATATATTTTATTTTAGTGCAGGGAGTTTCAGTAAAGAAGTATAATTTTGCTTGTAACAGGGCATTTTTACATATAACGTGAACTTTTTAAACTATTTTTAATTCGGATTAAGAAAAGAATAATTTAAAGAAATCGGTCCTTCGATTCAAAATTCGTCACAACTTTAAAGTTCCATCTTCTTAATTTTAAATAAAAAAGTACTTCAAGCAGTCTTTAGAGTAGAAGTAGTATTCCGAAGAAAAAATATTTCTGAATTATGATAGAAAACTTGTTTACATTGTTAATTGCATATTTACTGTTTTTAGTCAAAAATTAACTACTTTATTCAATTTTAAACTTTTTTGTTGAAAGTTACATTCTTATGTTAAAGTTGCATTATTTCGATTCAAAATTCACCTCTGGCTGAAATTGTAACTACTTTGTTAAAAATCGATTCATCTTTTTTTTGATGAAAATTCAAGTATATAGTTGAGCGTTGATTTTTAAATTTGGAAATTAAACTATTTCTTTTGGAATTCATGGAAGGGAGGGTAAAGCCAAGAAGAGAGGAAGAGATGATGAGAATAAAGAGAAAAAGAAAAGAAGAAACAAAGAAAAGAATAATTGCAGGACGAGAAGGGGAGATAGAAGAAAAGAAGAGAAGAGAGCAAGAAGAGCAAAGGAGAAGGGAAGAAAAGAGAAGAAGAGTAACAGCGTAGAGAGGAGAGGAGAAGGTGAAGAGAACAGAAGAATGGGAAAAGTGAAAAAGGTGAGAACTGTAAAAGAGCGTTAACAGGTGAAGGGAAACGGGAAGGAGAAAAGAAGAGATGAAGAAGAGGAGAGAAGTATCGGAGAATGGAATTAAAAAATGAGAAAAGGAGAGAAAGAAAAGAGAAAAAGAGAAGAGATTTGAAAGAAGAAAAAAAGAAGAGGAGAAGAGAAGAGAAGAAGAGAAGAACAGATTAATGAGAAAAAGAGGAGGAACAAAGGAAAGCACAAGGACGAAAAGAGTTGATAACTGGAGAGAAAAGGAGCAGAAAGGAGCAAAAAGGAGAAAGAGAAGAAGATAAGAAAAAAATAGAAATTTTAGGAGAAGAAAAGGGTAGAAGAGATATAAGAGAAAAAGGAAGTCTGGATAGGAAGAGAGTCAGGTGAAGAAGAGAAGGACGGAATAAGAAAAGAAAAGAAGGAGAGAAGTTAGCAAAGAAGGAGAGAATGAAAAAAGAGGGTTAGTGAAGGAGAGAGGGAACGAGGAAGAAGAAAGCTAAGAGAGAAAAAGAGTAAGGAGGAGAAGAGTAGAAGAGGAGAAGAAAAGGAGAGAGTTCAGCGAAGAAAACAAGAGAAGAAATGCGACTATTCTGATGAAGAATAATATTTTTTTCAATTCTCAAAATGTTACAAAATTGACTATATGTACGTTAAGAAAAATAAATTCAGATCATATGTAAATCTTTCAAAATAAACTAATATTGATTGAAATAATATGCGTTGGATTTAGGCAATTTGATATAAAAAAGTTAACAATGAAAGAAAAGAGACACGCGCCTTGGCGCGCATTACTCTCCAAATAGGATAAATATGAGTTTGAGGATGCT
Source organism: Neuroterus valhalla (assembly GCA_011762715.2). Lineage (NCBI taxonomy): Eukaryota > Metazoa > Arthropoda > Insecta > Hymenoptera > Cynipidae > Neuroterus > Neuroterus valhalla. Next base: position 5,900 of record WSXT02124829.1, read on the forward strand.
GATAAAAAAAACTCCATCCAGAACGACTGCTCTCAACCGAGTACAACCACGCAGTCCTGCTTACTTCGGTGATCGAAAGTAAAGCCTCAAAGAATTAATTGCATACGTCCAAAGGGCCACATTATAATAAAATGAAGAATTCAACATTGAATCATTGCGATTTGTATTGTCGTAGATGAGAGTTTGGATTTCTTAATTTAAACTTGAAAGACTTGCACCACCAATTTACTGGCATTATCACAAATTTGAAACTCCCATAGGATAAATTTATCATCTAATTAATGTTAGTAAGTTATTATTTGGAAATGAGAGGGAAGGATGATTTCAAAGTGTCGTTCAGACATGATGAACATGAGGATGCATCGAGGTCACAATGACAACTTCAAATATTACATCTGATAGTGATGGATCGATTCCTGCTCTGATTGATAGTATTAGCTGTAACAGTGATTGGATAACGTTACTAAGTAGTTTGCAAATGGATCGCAGTTGAGCCAAATTTCCTTCATTTTCATTAAGTTAAGACCCCGACACAAGTGACACCATAAATCTCGTCCAAATTGAATTTCAATTCCGGGTTCGGGAGAAGTTCTATTGGATAAAATTGAATGAAGTACGGACGCAAAATTTAAAATGTACTGAATAAATTCCCTGATTTTTACCCTCTCAGCCAAAATTTTCCCCAGCCAATTAAATTTCCAAATTTAAAGTTCAAAATTCATTCATATGAAGCCTAATTTGAAAAACTGTTATTGCAAGGGTTTCAAAATAAATCAAATTTTGATTCGAAGCCTTAAGTTAAGGGGTTATGGCTTAATGTTACAAAAAAGAAAAGAAAAAGTTGAATGCTTTATACAAGGCTTCAAATTTTGAGTTGGACTCTCCAACGTTTGAGGCATCTACTCTTCGATATTTAATTTCTTTTTATGATCCTGACAATAATTCTGAAGGCCTAAAATGCCAGAAAAATTAGATGTCCGGAATCAGACTTTGTCAAGACTTGGTACTTTCTTCTTACCTTACACCCAATTTTTCTCCTACCTACGAAATTTTCAGGTTCCAATCAACCCTGTCCCTAAATTCTCTTTACCCGAAATCAATCATATTTACTCTCCATGCATCGCGAATTGACCAGACCAAAATGAAAATCGAATCCTCTCTAACTCGCCCCACAGTTTTCCAACAAATGAAACCATTCAAGTGTAAGTGCTGGTCGTAAAACAATTCTCTGCCCCAGATGAGCATGATTTTCTCTGAACTTTATGGCATTTTTTGGAGGGGACTGAAACGAATAACGAACGATCGTCGCATAAACGCATCGAGGTGTACGATATACGAGTCGACGCACTACAATTCAGTGAAAGGGGGATGATAATGCGAGTTTACCCGAGAGTGTTAGCACGATCCTAAGGGTGATGTTTGAGGCCAAATGTGGGATGGTAAATTCAGAGAGGAGGAGGGGGGAGGGGATGAATTTAGATGCAGGGAAATCTGAGTGTGACAGAGGTATCTAGGAAGAGCTAGGGAAAAAAAGGGAAAAAAGGGAAGAGTAGGGTTTTCCACGAGGGTGTCACTCAGAAGCGAGACGTGTAAGAGAATGGTCACGGCTGGGGGTGAATTGAGATGTAACGTCAATTTATGCAGCAGCACTTTTAGCCGGAAGTTGTGCCATGAATTGATACAAAACACCGCGGGGGTGACGAGATACAGGAAAAATGGGGTGGTTTCCTTCGGATGGAATTAAAAACTCGGCCAGCCTCTCTTCTATCACCGTCGACCTCGACGGCCTCCTCGTGAACTAAGGTGTGGCCAGGAAAAGCAGCAAAAGCGACAAATATATGCTGGTTATTTTATTTATGAAGAAATTTCAAGATAACTTTTGTATTGGAAGGGTTTTTACCCCTTCTGACTAGATTCGAGCAAATGATTCAATAAGGTTTTTTTGGAACGAATTTCCTTATACGAGGGTAGAGAAAATACGTGGATAGAGACTTAATCCACAAAAAGTGTCTTGCTTCCGTGACGCTGAAAAGCGTTATTGAAAAGCGTTATTGACATTAGAATATGGCACTGGTTGCCATTTTTACGAGCATCGTTCAAGATCATCGTTCACGATCATCGTTTACGATCATCGTTTACGATCATCGTTTACGATCATTGTTTACGATTATCGTTTACGACCTATTGCGACATGAAAGAGTAGCGTTAACGATCCTAGTTAACACTAGCATTGACATATGATACCTTGCCTGATCAATGCGCTAGCATCGGGAGTCTAAGGAGAGATATATGACACCGGTTAAAATTTTTACAAGCATCGTTTTACGACCTGAGTCAGGTCACGTCAACTGTGACTATGGAATTTTGGTGATTTTTCAAAAAGTAACAACAATTGGAAAAATCTGTACATAATAGCATTACAAAAAAAACTTTGAATTGTTTTCCGAAGAAAACGCACCGTTTTCATTTATTTTAACAATTATTATTTTTGCAATTTCTAATGGAAAAATTAATAACTCACGACTCGTTTGCAATAAACGAATGAATTTGTTACGACAGTTGTGAAGCGTTTTCTCTTTCGAATACGAATTTTTTCTTAATTATATTTGCAAGATAATCATTTTTTCATAAACAATCATTGAAACGAATTCGATTATTTATAACTTCTAGGCCTTCCAATATGGTGAAAATTTAAAACGATGTCGTATGAACACTTCATCCCGTTCTGAAAAGAACAAAATTGGTAATTCTCGCTCTGACAGCATAGAAAAAAAGCTTTTGTCGCGGGCGCCGCGTAACAATTGTCTCGAACGGCGCACAGTGGGAAAAAAGCACTTTTTTGCGACAAAAATTATCCGACTCCTCAATTTTCAACGGATTAGAGTTTCTTTTGAACCCTCATGAAGGATAGTACTTCAACGTAGGGGTCACGTTTTTTGAATTTATTATTTAATATTTTGTTATTCAACTTAAAATTAGCAATTTGTTATATTTGCAATATTTACTCAGCCCCATTCATCGATATTTCTTCACAAAGGTGTAGAATTAGTAAAGTTACTTTTTTTAAATAAAAATGTATTTTGTAGATAAATATTCTGTATTTTGTTCATTGTTATAAACAAATTAATGGATATAACTGTTAACTGTTGCATTTTCGAATTCCGAATGTATTACTTACAAAGATTTTGTTGCAAAAATGTGAAGCATCAATTTTTAATTGTGAACAAGCTCCAAATAACAATTATAGTTAATATTTTAAACAGTTTTTATAAAGAAATTCACTTATTTCTCATATCTATTCTTCGAAAAAATTTCTTTTCTGTGGGATGATTAATTTTCATCTGAAGAACAAGAATATTACACATTAGAGTTCAATGAAACAACATTTTTCATTGTTAAAAACAATTTTTATAAACAAATTACCTTATTTGGCATATCTGTGCATCGAGAATTCTCCTTTTCTGTGGAATCATTTTTTTTTCATCTGAAGAACAAGAATATTACATATTAGAGTTGTCATTGGTAAAAACGATTGCTTCAAACAAATTCACTTATTTGGCTTCTCTGTGCAACTAAAATTTTTCTTTTCTGTGCAATCATTTATTTTCATCTGAAGAACAAGAATTTTACACATTAGAGTTCAATGAAACAACATTTGTCATTCTTAAAAACAATTTTTATAAACAAATTCACTCATTTGGCATATCTGTGCATCGGAAATTTTTGGTATAAGTACAATCAAATGAGTACAAACAAAAACTTTTTTTTAATACTGTTAGAGTCAGAATTACCAATTTTTTTTTTGAGAACGGGATAAAGTTTTCATTCTACATTGTGTTAAACTTTCACTAAGATTGGAGGCCTAGAAGTTGTAAATAATCGAATTTGTTTAAATATTTGTCTATGAAAAAATGATAATTTTGCGAATATAATTTAGAAAAAATTCTTATTAGAAAGAGAAAACGCTTCACAACTGTCATTACAAATTCCATTCGATTATTGCAAACGAGTCGTAAGTTATTAATTTTTCTATTAAAAGTAGCAAGAATCATTATTATTAAAATAAATGAAACGGTGCGGTTTTTTGAAGAACGGTTCGAAGTTTTTTTTGTAATGCTACTATGTACAGAATTTCCAATTGTTGTCACTTCTTAAAAAATCACCAAAATGTCATGGGCACAGTTGACGTGGCCTGACTCACCTATAGATTTTACGAAAATGCAGCTTCTTGCATTTCGCTAAATTTTCAACTAATCTTCACACATTTGATACCTTACTGTTTTTAGCTTCACAACAAAGTTTGAATCGCAAAAATCGGACAATTTTTACGATTTTCAATATTTCATTATCGTTTCGTAATAGAAGTAAAAAAAAGTGGACGTGTAAAGTTACACACGGGAGAAACGAAGTTCCTTCCGTTGATTAACAAATACTGAATATAAACGTTCCTCAGATAATTATATGAAAGTAATGTGTGTCTTTGAAACATGCGGTAGGAACGGAGTTTCAAATGCGTGCTAAGGAGGAAGGACGTACGTATATACGCATTCGAAACTCCGTTGCTACCGTTTCAAAGACACGCATCACTTTTACATAAATATTTGAGGAACGTTTATATCAAGTATTTGTTAATGAACGGAAGGAACTTCGTTTCTCCTGCGTGTCACTCTACACTTCCACTTTTTTCTAATTCTTCGGACCTAAGAATCTCGAGAGGATTTGTGCCTATTCTAGTCTTTAGCAGTTTAAAGTCGGGTAATAGTAAAACTTCATCCAATTGAAAAGTTCAAGATTGAAATGATATTGAAAAATGAAAATGGAAAAGGAAAGTCTGATGATTCTTCTACTTATTATGTATGCACGTAGAAATAAAATTTAAAAAAAAATCTGCCCGCTTCGCGGGCACATTCTCATCGCGCGCTCCGCGCGCAGCTCGCTTCGCTCGCAAGTTTGA
>WSXT02124851.1:0-10853 GCA_011762715.2 Neuroterus valhalla
TTTGAATGACAGTTGCTCCCAGGTGGGCCTTGCGGTGGTTGTTCAACCAAATTTTAATTTATATATATATATATGAATAATTATAATTATTATTATTATACCATTAGGCCGAATCCTTTTCGGGATGAAGAAAGACTGGAGAGTGGAATTGACATGGGAAATAATAATTAAGGGATGTGTATGAGAAGGAAGCAGAGATAAGTATTACATCAGTTTCAGAATTCATTGCGTGTTTTTTGCGAACAGAAAGAAGCTGCTTTCATTTTTTAATGAAGATGCGGAGTTTTTAGTAAACAGAGACTTTAATTGAATTGTAAAGCAGAATGACTATACGCGAGGCTACTTCGGCAACATGAGAGGTAAGACCTGGTTAAAACAATACGCAGCAAAAGTTAGTCCAGCCTGTTTCTGCTTTCAAACGACACACTCGTCCTGTGCAACATCGCTTCGACACGGGTCGCATCCTAATCTCTGAAGCAAACACCCCGTACAAAGAGTTTCGCAAAGCTATCAAAATAATACACTGAGCGATATTCTTACACGGACCAATTAGTATCCAAAATCTTTCGTTCCAGGCTTCACACTTTTTTTATATACAATTGCTCTCCAAACATCCCTATCCTGACATACATCTCTTGCTTCTTCCACATCCATGCATCTTTTTATACAGGCTCTTGTGTTTCTACGGCTCTTTATATTTCTCCTCTTGAGGGACTCGTTCACACATTCTATCCATTCTTTCTTTTGTCTGCTTCTGGGTACGCTACCATTCTCCCTACCTAGATATACTTGCTTTGTTAAACGTTCTTCATCCATTCTCTCAACGTGACCGAACCATCTAAGCGAATTTCTTTCACGCTTTTCAAACGGCGTTTCTTCTACACCAAATTCTTTGAGAACCCACTCATTACTCACTTTGAGCATTAGCGTTTTACCGCACATATTACGCAGGAATTGCATTCCGATCGCGTTGAGTTTACTTTTGTCCTTTTCTTGATACGTCCAGGTTTCGCTACCGTACAGGACAGTTGGTGCTGGCTCAGAATTATATATCGCAATTTTAGCTTTATTTGTTAGTACATTTTTACTTTTAGTAATACCCCGTACTCTGCCGTTTATCTTCTTACCCTCAAATATACGTTTGGAAATCTCTGCATCTATCTTCCCGTTAGAAGCGAATAAACTTCCAAAGTACACGAAATGATCAACTTGTTCTATCCTCTCTCCATTTAGGGTAATATTGCAATGTGTTTTTGCATCCTTACATTCAAACACAACGATTTTTGTTTTATTGACGTTAATGTTAAGACCCATGCTCTTCATGCTGGTATCCAGTCTGCTCAACATCCTCGGATGATTCTGCCGTAACGATCTTGTCATCTGCAAGCGCAAGGCCACGAACTTTCAGTGTCCCAAGATCAACACCTTCCTCATCAAATAGAGCCATTCTTAAACATTTGTCCATGTATATATTGAACATTCAAGAGGAAATAACGCATCCTTGCCTAACGCCTGACCTAATATCAAACCAGTCGCTTAGTTGTCCATTTACCCTCACACTCGCTTTTCTACCATCACATTTTGCTTGTATTGGTTTTAGAAGCCACCCAGTCACTCCATATTCTTTAAAGACCTCCCAAAGTTTAGTTCTATTTACCTTGTCGGAAGCTTTTTCCAGATCAATAAATGCACAGCAAACTTTTTTGTTTACTCTCAGGCTTCTTTCCGTGATCTGTCTTAAGCTAAATATCTGATCCGCACCTGATCTCCCTGGCATAAATCCACATTAAACTTTCCAGATCCTTTCCTTTGTTACTCCCATGACTTTATTATTAAGTATTTCGGTAAATATTTTTCCTACAGTACTTCGAAGGCTAATTGCTCTATAATTATTGCAGTCGCCTGGATCACCTTTACCCTTGTGGATTGGGACAACAATCGCCTTTCTCCAATCACTCGGTACTTCGCTATTCACAGCACACATATTCATAAGTTCACACAGCCACACAAACAAATATCTGCCACCGAACCTAAGCATTTAAGAGGTAATACCATCCACGCCTGCAGCCTTGCCATTCTTTGATTTTTTGATCACGGAAAAAATGTCGTCGATACCGATTCTGCTTCCGCCACCTACATCGAAATTGTCTAGTGTATCCGTGTCAGTGTCACTGCTGTCATGCTCCGCGACTTTACCTTCATTACAGCTTCTTGAAGAAATCCCGCATACAGTATTTCACTTTGTTCGAATCCCATACAATTTCACCTATTCTTCTTAACCTATTTTTCAAGATAGTTCCTTCTTTCCTTCGAAACCATCTTGCATTTTCGTATTTTCTTTCGTTCCGATCTTACCCTTGCTTTCTTTTACTAGTATATTTGCTTCCCTCTTTTTATCCCTGTAGTCATTTATGACCATAGTCTTTTCTCCATCGCTAAGACCTCTAGTATTCAACATTCTCGAGTACGCTTCTTTTTTCTCGTTGACTGCGACGCGTATTTCATCATTCCACCACGCATCACCGGACTTTTTTTCCTACAATCGCAGTACCACACACTTCCGAAGCACTCTCAAAGATTACATTCCGCAGTATTATCCAAGCACCCTATACATTTTTGTTGCCTAATTCTTTCTTCTACTTATCTTCGTGATGCCCTAAATATTTATCCAGCTTTTCACGATATATTGTTTGTACTTCTGGTTTTTGCATATCCTCTATTCTGACTCGCGTCAGTTTGGATCTTTTAATAATTTTTCTTCTCCTCCATCCTTGACCCGGGTTAATTTTCGAAACTATAAGATAGTGATCCGATCCGCATTCAGAACCTCTCATAGCCCTTGTATCTTTTACAAGCCCTCCCAGTCTTTCATCCGCTACAACAGAGTCGATCATACTATGGCCTTCGCCTCTGCACCGGGTATACATGTGTATCATTTTGTGCCTTAACCAGGTGTTTGTGATACACAAACCCTTTTCTAACCACAAACTGATCAATTTATCTCCATTGCCATTCGTTTTTGGGACATGTCAATAGACTTGAAATCACGAAAGCTATGAGAAAATATAAAAATTCCAAAATATTAAATTTTAAATATTTCTAAAGTTTTTTGAATTTTTTAAAGATCATTCAAGACTATTTCTTTCAGCATCCAAGCGGAAAAAAATACTTCAATTTTCTTCAAGATTACTAACGAAATCTCACATTCTTCATAGTTTACATGTGTATAAAAGTATTTGGTTCGAAGGTCCATGAAATAAAAAACCCAAATGAAGTAAAAATTAAGAAGTAGCTACGTTTCGGACCCAGTGCGTGATACCCCTTTCAAGCCTGTAGTCAATAATAAGAAATTCTAAATTTTCACTCTTTTTGGGTTTTTCATTTCATGGACCTTTGGTACCGAATACTTTTATACACATCAAATTGATAGAAAATCATTAATCATCTTGATGAAAATTGTATAGTATTTGTTCTCTTAGGCATTGAAAGGGAAAACCTGGAATAATTTTTGAAGAATACAAAAATGTAGTGGATATTGAAAATTGAGAATTTCCATGTTTTTTCAACTCTAATAACTTTGATGATTTAAATGATACCATGATGTATTTTCTTCAATTTATTCGCAATGAGATGCAGTCTTTAAGAAAAATGGAAAAACATTTCAAAAACTTGATCAAAATAAAATCACCAGTGTTATGAGAGTTAAAAAAAACAGAATCTTAATTTTGAATATCTGATTTTTATGAATTTCTCGAAAATTAGAAAGAGTTTTTCTTTCAACTCCTAAGAGTGAAAATACTACAATTTTCTCTGATAATACTAACGATAGCTTACATTCTTGAGATAATTTTACATGTTATAACTCTGCTCTAAATTTCTTTCTTATACACAGACTACATGTCGGCTAATATAGATCAATATAAGAAATATTGCATGCATAAAAAATACTGTGCATTTTAATTCACATTATGAGGAACTCCTACAATAAAATTATTTCATTAATACCAAATATGTTTAGATGAGATTACGCAGAAGAAGTGGAATACTTTGGTAAAGAAGTTTAAAGAAGAGAACGCCAGGTTGAAGTCGTTAAGCTCGACCACAGGATCTGCTCCGACCGACAGTGATACACCTGTTTGGCCTTACTATGAATGTATGCGGTTTATTGTCAGATGCATCGGTCATAGGCCGATAGTATAGCGAAAAAAGACCACTTTTAATGACCGTTTTCTTGATGGCAGCAACTGGAGTTCTTCTAAGGAAGGTACCGCAATTTTATTTTAAACTTATGCACTATGAAAAGGAGTGATACCTAACACCTTGAAGAATCCCTATCTGAAACAAGTATTTTATTTCTAGATATGGCTCTCACTGAATCCTTGCAAAACTCTACTGTAAGGCAGAAATCGAGTTCAGACAATGGAAGTGGGCACCGCAGGTTTGTTTCAGGTTATCAAGCCCCTACTGGCGTTCACATCATTCATCCAACCTCAACTGCTACAATTGTTCTTCCTCCTGCGTTTCCATCTTTAACAAGGTGGCGGCTACCCAACATTCGACCGACGAGAGGAAAGCGAAAATCAGAAAGTGGTTATGCCATCCAATTAAGAAAAAAGTTTCTGACCATTCCTGAAAATAAAAAAATTGCGTATGTTTAATATACTGATGGAGATCTTGAGAAAAGCCAATGACGCTTCTTGAATCTTCCTAGCGCGTGCACATCGCCAAAAAATTGTCTGCTTGAATCTTGAAAATATGGAGTTGCAAATAAATAAATAATCGAGAATTGAATTTAAGATACTTCCTTTAGGAATAGTTTGCGAAAAAATACTTCAATTTTGGTATTGCATAAGTACAAAAAAAAAGTTCAAATTTGGATGATTTTGGTTAAGTTTTTAGTCCTGAATTTTCCGAATTAATGCAATTGAAAAAAAATGAAAATAACAAAATTCTAAAAGAAGAATTCTAGATGGTAAAAATTAAAACATGTACATTTTACGCATTTAAAATCCAAAGTTCTATTTTGTTGAGGAGTTGCAATTGCAAACTTTGGAATTTGACAATAAAGGGCTACAAATCACTTCCTCTTTGCTGTTCAAATGGTTCAATTTTTGAGGATTTGCTATTTGAATTCATCAACATTCAATGCTTTCAATAGAAATAATTCAACTTCAAATGCTTTTCTGGAATGATTCAATTTTTAAAAAGTGAATACAAACAAAATCTGAACTTGTTGAAGGAGAAACTCCATTTTCAACATACAGTTGTTCATTTCCGTTGGGACATATAATTGTTTGAATACGTTTTAATAAATCATTTTCCATTTTTCTCAAATGAGCGGCTCCTTAAAAATCTATAAATATACAATTCAACAATCGGAACCTACAAATTGAACGATATCCAAAATAGAAATTTGAGAAGGTTTCAAATAAAAAGTAATAGTGGGTAATCAAAATGCTCAAAAAGTAAATCATCCCAGATGCCGCCACTGTCAGTCGACTGATCCCTGTTCAGTTATGAAATAATCGGACAATCTTTCACGCTGGATTTCAGCTGCCATTACTGCTCTAATATCAGGGATGTTGTTTTGCGCGTCTGCGTCCACTTCGATTCCTTGTCGCCAATTGCCAGGAATAATACTTCCGCCATCGTCAACTTGGTCCACATATCCTGCAGGCGCATACCTCTTATTCGCAGGTGCTATAGACAATTCTTCAGTTATGATAAAATTGTGCAAGCATGTCAGAGCTTTCACCATTTCTGATGTCGTCGCTAGCTTGAAATTCATGGGTCTATCAAGAATTTTCCATCTCGCACTCAGGATACCAAAAGCATTTTCAATGGTAATTCGTCCTCTACAGTGCCTTCAGTTGTAGAACTTGTATTTCAGAACAGAATTATTGAATGAAAATAGAATTCATGTAATATTATCGTCAACCATTTACCTGTAGTTGAAGATTGTTTCCTTGTCAGTGAGAGCCCTACTCAAGGGTGTTATTCAAGGGTAAAGGCTCTGGTCCCGGCAAAGGTATCTTGTTCGCAGTTAGCAGCTGGCCAAACACCGAATTAGCAGAGATGCTTGAATTGTTCGAGGAGCCTGCGTGATCAAATTTTATTCAGTTGAAAAATCAATAATGATTTGACACTCTTCCAGTATAATTAGAAACTGTTTAATTTCATGCTATGAGAAAAACATACATTAGCGATATAAACCTACCAAAGTCGCCTACGTCAACAAATGTGAAACGGTAATGTGCGTCACAAGCCGCTTACAACACAATGCTGGAAAAGTGTTTGTAGTTGTAGAAGGCACTGCCTGAACGAGGAGGTTTAACTATCCGGACATGTTTGCCGTCCAAGGCTCCTACGCAATGTGGGAAATCCCACAAAACTTCGTTATCTTCCGCGGTTTCACGCCACTCTTGCTCAGTTTTCTTTTTCAGGTTAATCGGCGACCGTATTTCCCAAATAGCAGAGGACACGTCCAATATTATTTGATAAATAGTGGATCTTCCCACGCGGAAGAACCAAGCTGTCACTGATCGGCCACATCCATGACCGAGGAAACTGTATACGGTTTTGTAATAATATATCATAATATTATCATTGTAAATTGTTTTTTATAATGAAAAATACCTACTTTAAATAGCACCAGAATATACTGTTCTTAATATGAAGCATAATTATAGTGTACTATTATATAATATTCTTTTATATTTTTGTGGAACAATATGTTTTGTTGCTGTAAACAGTATTTTTGTATATCTGCTATGTTATAGTGATGGAGAATGTTTCATTTTTCCTAGAAGAAAAATATATTGTGCTAAAAATATAGCATTAGGACAAAATACAGTGAGCTAACAAGAATGATATATACTGTGTTCAAAACCGAGCATAAAAAATACTGTGCTAATATTAAAGGAAAAGTATATTTTTATAGTATAGTTGCATCACATATTTTTAGGGATGCATAATTTTTTCTGCTGTGCGTTATATTTTTTATTCAGTACAGTATCTTTTAATTCGTATCCAATGAAGTTTGATTTTTTATTTGATTAAAAACTTATTTGAAGGATTATATAAATTTGACAGAATGGGAAGGAATGTGAAGAATTCAAGAGAAATCAAAAGAATTTTGGAGAATTATAAAACAGGTGTATACCTGAATTCATTGATGAATTGAGAAAAAGATGGACAACACATATATTAATGATCTATTTATAATTTATTTTATATTGAAAATTTGTTATAGTTTTAAAGTTCAGGAAATTTAATGGATTATGAATGTGTTGAGCAGCTTTTAAGTCTAAAAAGAAATGAAGTTATGTGCTTACCATAAGGTCAATGCCAAGCGCAATCTTGATGGCAATGGTTTTGAAATACGTGATGCCCGAACCAATTTCTGCTCCACCAAATTGTGGAATTTATCAAACTGCGCAGGTGTCATCCGCACGAAACCGAATAATTCTTCGTGATCGGTATTTCAGAACCGCAAAGAGATTTTGGTACGCACCAAATTGAAATCTCATATCCTCGCGAATATGGGATTTCACCCACCACCACCGATCTCTCCCAATTCTGTTGATCTTCTTTCGCTCTCTGTAGTGACGAGCCAATTCCAAAAAAGGAGTATACATAAAACCAATCAAGCTCTTCGATCCTGCGAAGTATTATATCGGGCCAACTAGAAGTTACGATCACCTTTCAAAATTCACATCCACAACGTTTTCAGTTATTCAATATGGTCGTACTCACGACTTCAAATGGGTAAGTCATATTATTACAGGAAATAAATATGAATATTTTCATGTGATTTATTAGTCATTTTCTATAAATAGAAAATAAATGATTGTATTTTTATTTGGGCAGGCGAGATGATATGCAATATAAAATTTCAACCTTGGGTTCTACTTTAATTTCGAAGTATTCTGTTAAATTGTTTCTAAAATTTGATGAATACTGTGTAATATCTTATCAACTTCTGACGAAATTGTTGGTTAATGTTTTTTTCAGGTTAGTATCACATGGCGAATAAAAAGGGAGTGGAAATAGAAAATTGGTGAGATTATGACTATTATTAGAAGAAAAAGGAGATAAATAGCCGAATTTCGAATTTTGGTGAGATCAAATACTCTGTTCATTTTGGGTAAAACCATATTCAAACTCCACACAAAAACCCGCGGGTATTTTCAGAATCCTTGAGAAAATCCGCGAGACAAGTCAGAAGATAATACTCGATGCTCTCAAGGACTTTTTTAGACGGGAGATGTTAGCGGCAATCTTAATTAAGTATAGTTACTATCCACGCAACATTTTACTTTGAAAGTTGTCGCGGCTACAGCCATTTTGAAAACCAGTACAGTCTGTCTAGAGACATTTTCTCTACGCACAGAGGAACCAAAGGTTGGCTGTCTACGCTTCGAGCTCTGAACAACCGAGAAACATTGAGAGTGCACGGCAAAACAGCGTCAATGTAGATAGAGGGTTAAACAAAAACACGATGACGAACTGGCGAGACAATCGACGTTCTTTATGAACGGCACTACTTGATAATGACCTGCCCAGTGGCTTTTCCCAAAAAGGAGATTTACGCGGAACGCTTCTTCAACCACTGCAAGAACAAGCCGCGGACGAATATCAGGAAATGACATTAGGACCGACTGCTGAAACGGAGCATCCCCCAAGAGACGATGGCGTTTCCAGGACAAGGAGAAACAATAACATTTAGGTTCCTCCTGAGCCCCATGACTAGCTGAAATGGGAGCTACCCTTCGTGAGGGTCTCTCAGAGGATCCGGACCTCCGGATGATCACATGTCCAGTTAATAATGCGTCGAAAACTTCGCCTGATTCATATCGGGGGGACAAACCAAGGATTGATGGGAAGACTACAATACGCTTGCATCATCTAGACAAGAAGATTAACTGGGCTAGACGAAACGCGTCCCATATGCAGTGCTTGATTGTCTGACTACACAAAATCTGTCAAGCTTTTTACAGATTCATCATCACACATTGAAAATGGCGATGCTGCTGACCATCAAGCAGCACATTGTTGACAAAATACGGGTACTATCTGACGCAAGGAGAATTGAAAAGAGGGAGAGATGGATCAGGTAGAATCAACAGTTTGTCGCTGACCCGTCGGGCCTCTTTAGGGAACGTTCACATATTACGCAACGAACTTTTCTTTTGTTTAAATGAAGACGAAAATAAATATGCCGAGATGCCAAAAGAGATGCACCGTTGTAAACAGAAGAAAAACGCATTACGTTACATGAGCATGTTCCCTTAGCGATTCCCTTGTTCTTGTCAAAAACTCACCGAAGTCCAAAGAAGTCAAAACATTTTGGAGAGATTCCATCAGAGAAGGAATGCCCACCAATCGATGAATTCCTACAGGTAGAGAGCAGCCTGGGTTCCTCTTGGGTTCTGACCTTCTGGGAGATTTTTTACCTTGATGAGGGTGTTGGGTAAACGCCAAAACGTGGGTAGATATTTCGAATATTTTTGTTTCGCGTTTTCTTTTTAAAGAAAGACGAAAGATTGAGTTATTCGAAGGTGCTTGTCCAAATTTTATCGTCGTATTCTTGGTTTTTTATTTAATTGCTAGGAGTTGAAAATTTTATTTTTATGCATAGAAATTGATTTTGATTATAATAACCTGAAAAATAGGTTTACAATATACACATTCTATAAATATAAATATATATATATATATCCGGTCCGGTTTGGTTCCTTTGTAATCCAACCGGTGGGCCTATGACAAAGCCACCGAACGCGTCCTCAGGTTGCGGATATAGAGTCTGTGTGCTAAGGGTTTCTGCTGTATATGGTTACGCAAACTAATAAGCAGTCGCGGACAGTTTTTCAGTGATGGTTACTAAGTGAAAACTCTCAAGCTTAGGCGTAAACAAACGTGCTGAAAGCTGAATGGCTGCTCGGTGCAGTGTCCTTTACGGTGTCTCCAGGATACCCGGCGATCTTCTGGAGTATGCAGCCTTACTCTTGCATGCGGGGCTCTGCGAGGGTGAACAATCCCTTTCTAGCTACTCGTGGGAATAATTATAGAAACACAAAACCCAAATCCAGTTGTGAATGCGGTTCAAAATGATCGATCGCGCGAAGCATCCAACGATGGTTCGGCCAGTGTTGCCGATCGTTCCAGAGTTCGGGGTGCTGATTTAGGTGGAAAACGATGACGAATCGGGGAGACAATCAACGTTTTTTATGGACGGATCAATTTGATAATGACCTGCTTAGTTGCTACGATACCAGTACTGTCCTTAACCGCAGAGGTTACATATCGCGCCTGCACACTCCGTGGTGCCAGAAACATCTAGAGCTCTCGCACCTTTCACAGCAAGTGTTAGGAAACCGTGCCGTTAACCTTTCGCAAACAAGAGATGTACGCGAAACGCTTCCTCAACCACTGCAAGAACAAGCCGCAGACGAAAATCAGGAAGAGCCATTGTGACTAACTGTTGAAACGAGGCTCTCCTTGAGAGATGATTGCGATTTTAGGACAAGGAGAAACATTAATTTTCAGGTTCCTTCCAAGTCCCATGATCTGAATTAAATTGATGCTACCCTCCGTAGGGATCCCTCAGAGGATTCCGACCGCTGGACCATCAGTAGCGTAGATAGCACTGAGCCATGGGGGGGGGGGGGGGGGCGAGATTGTTCAAAAGGAAGTCCACTATTTCCTGACTCACCCCAATCATGTATTACCAACTCCGATGGCGAAGATACATCCCCCCCCCCACCCCTATCTACGCCACTGTGGACCATCACTTGTTCAGTTTATGGTGCGGCGAGAGCTTTGGCTGATTCAAATCGAAGGTCCAAACCAAC
>WSXT02124862.1:0-10853 GCA_011762715.2 Neuroterus valhalla
AAAAAATGTCGATGTTACCTAAGGAACTCGATTCTGACGCAGATGACGAAGAAGATGTGGAAGCAGATCTCCGACGAGAACGCAGAGGGGGGAGAAGGGATCTTTTCTTTGCGGTTGGACTTTAAAACTGTGGCAGCACCAGCACTATGAAGGGGGAACTACGAGTTGATCTATTCGGAGGTGGCGCGAAATACAATTGTATTTTTTGGTTGAAAATTAATTTTTTTTCCGACATTGAACTATTCTAGTTAATTAATGTTCCTCATTTCAGTTAAAAATTCGTCTTTCTGTATCTGGTTCAGAATTCAACTACTTCAGTTAAACATTTACAATTTCATTTGATTCTTCATCATTTTTTGTGTGAATCTAATAATCTGTTTAAAAAAATTTTTTTTTTTGGTTGAAAGTTAGTTTTTTTTTAGAAGTAATTTTTTTCAACTGGAAATTTAACTTATACCAATTGGAAATTTCATAGTTTCAGTTAAAAATCTATTTTTTCAGTTAAACATATATTTTTTTCAATTTGAAATATGAGTAATACAATTTTGGTTGATGATTCATCTTTTCAGTAAAAGTTAATCTATCGGTTTCAAAACTCAAGTCTTTCACTTAAAGATTCTTTCTTTGAGTATGAAGCACTTATTCCTGTTTTAAAATTGGGGGTTTGAACTTAAAATGTTACTGTTCCATTTTTGGTTGAAAATAATAATTTTTTTACTTTGAAATTCGACTATTTTGTTAAAATATTATATTTTTTCCTAACAAATGATTATTTCTTTTTAGAAATTATTCTTTTTGTTTGAATATTCACAATCACCTATCTTTCATCATTTTGTGCGACGAAAATTTGATTTTTCGATATTTTGAGAAAAATCAAAAAGTTGTAAAGACCATCTTATAGGACTCCCAAAAAGAAACATTTTCTCTCTCATACCATTTTTTTACATCTTCCGTTGTGTGGCTGAAAAATATCATTTTTCTTTATATTTTCAAATTTGGAAAATGACATAACTCTGCCAATTTTGTTTTTATCAAAAAACACCATGAGAACCCCAAAAACTAAAAAATCTATGAAAAATTCTAAGACGTGTTCCAAGCTTCTTACCTAGAATCTTAAATATGGATTTTGTATATTTCATGGTGAATAATCGCAAAGAAAAGTTTCGTTACCCTATCTTCCAGCGGACGCTGTAATTTTCAACCTCCAAAAAACTCAAGAATGAAAAAAATAAAATTTCAAAACGTAATCAAAACTGCTTACATGATTCTTGAATACGAATCAATTCGAACAGTTCTCAATTTTTCGATTACATTTTTTCTTGGAATTTATAATGTCGGAAATCTTATAACACAAAAATCGCCATTATTTAAAGGCTTTCGTAATAAAAGTTCTTCCTAAATTTGGTAATAAAATTGATTTTAGATAAAGTCATTCCTTTTTAAAACGAAACAACAACATGGAAAATTTGACGAATAAATTAAAGTATAATAATCATTATAATGGGTAAAATGAAGATATAAGATCCAAGACCTTTTTTGTTTTCGACATTTTAAAATTTGAATCCACAAATTTTCTACATTTTAAAGAATATTAGGGGATTTCCATCGAAAGAATGCAGGTTTTCATTTTTGAATAGATTCTGTTCTTCATTATTTATTTGATTTTTTTCACCTTTGCATATCGAAAAATGTGAAATTGTGAACATAAAAATTCATTGCAAAATATTGCAAAAATACAGGGCCTTATTTCATAAAATTTGAAGGTATCATTAAACCCACGATTAACGTAGGCAATAGAATGGTATTAAAAAAAACTTTATATATATTTTTTAATTTTTCAAACCTCGTATAAAGAGTGATTTGAAATTTAAAAAATGATAATAATATAACTAAAACTTCTCCATAACGCCAGGAGCTACTGAAGTAACTGTTTCATTTTGCATATATTTGATAGAGACAGGAAATATTATCTTATACGCAAATTTTTTGCAAATATTTAAATAACTCTAGAGCATGGAATAAAAAAAATATCAAACTCACGACCATAGAGAATTTTCAAAACAAATTTCTGATTATAGTTATACTTTTATAGTTTGACGTTTTTTAATTCAAACTAGTTCAATTGAATCGATGGAAAGCAGAACCGAGCGAGCGCACGGCCTAGTAGGAAAGGGAGAGGATGCTGCTACGAAACAGAAGAGGCGAACGCACGGTATTGAATATTTTTAATACGTCTTCCAAAACTAAACTCGCGATATTTCCGAAACAACAAAAGATTTGTCTATGAAATTTGGACCCAAAACTCCTAAGGCTTTAGCGATGCAGTCAAAAACAGCAAATAAATTTTTTAAACATATAATCAATTATAACAGAAACATTCACAATTTCGTTGAAAGTCGTCCTTGAAATCCACAATTCTTCAAATAATCAATCGATTATTATCAAAATTTCTGAAAAACTCCTTCATTGGCCTGAAAAAATGGTCAATTTCGCAAAATAAAAAAATTGTGAATTTCAAGGGCAATTTTCGACGAAATTGTGAACGTTTCGTTTATAATTACTTATCTGTTAAAAAATTATTGGATAACTTTGGCGGCATCGCTAAAGCCTGATGAGTTTTGTGTCCGATATTCATTGAAAAATCTTTTGTAGTTTCGAAGATATCGTGAGTTTCTTCTGAAAAACGTATTAAAAATATCCAATACCGGCGTTCGCCTCTCCCGTTTCGAAGCAGCATCTCCTCTCTTTCCTACTAGGCCGGGCCGTGCGCTCGCTCGATTCTGCTTTCCATCAATTCAATTCCAATTTGGTAAAGTTTGATTGGGAAATTGTTCAATTTCAAATATTTTATCCATGTTTAATTATTCTGATTTTCGAAGCTTCTCATCCAGAAGTGTCAAATTTTTAGGGTTTTTATTTGAAAATAATACAACTCGGATCTAAATATTTTGAATGCTAATTTTTGAATACGAAATTATATATTTTGAAAGCTTTCGACTCAAACATCTTAACATTACAATTTTGTATTATGCATTTCTAATCTTCAAATATGGAATGATACAATCTTGAACGTTGCAGAAAAAGTTTTGCAGATTTTATAATCCAAAGATAAATTTAGAAATGGTTGCTTATCTTTGTCGAATGTTTTTTGGAACATATTTGATTCCAAATTGAAAGACCAAGAATGCTTATTGCACTTTTTTATAACTTTGAACTAAAAATTCTCTGATTCCCGTTATTCCTAACATTCAATAAATTTTAAATTATTCTAATTTTAAGAGCTTTTCATTTGGAACTTTAAATACTTCCAATGTCCAATTATTTTATTTCCAACGCTTTTGGTCAGGGATGATAACAATAAGAAATCAGAGGTATGATTCGAAATTATTCATTTTTCAACTCGCTCGATTAGAAACCATTCAATTTAGAATTCCCTCAATTTAAAATTATTCAACTGAAAGTAGTTGCAGTTTGAAGTTTTTGAATATTTAAACTGAAACGATTCAAACCTTAACATTGATAATTTGTAACCATCCCAAACTGTTTTATTTAGAAGCTTTTCAATTACAATTCATGAACCTTAAATCCTTCCAAATGGAAAGTGTACTACTTTACAAATTTTTTATCTGATATCAAATTTAAACGTTTATTAATCAGGAGGACTTGCCCTTGGAGCTTGTTCAAGACCCATAGGAACTTTCTTTAATCCTGTTTTTTTTTTATTTTCCAATCGAAATCATTTTAATTATTGAGAGTTTAGAGACACATTTTTGAAATTATTCAATCCCAGTTGAAACTAGAGCTGAAATCATTAAAAATGATTTATCAAAAATATGAATATGTTTTCAAATCGAATAATTTAAGAATTGAAACTATTTTGTTAAAAGTATTTTGCATTGAAAATTATCAGAATAATACTAGAATTATGATAATTGTAATTTTACGTTCTCCCAGATAGGATAATTCCTGAATAATAAACTTGCAAATTTCACATCAGAATAAAAATTCGGAAAATAGTACACAATCCATTTGAGAGATTATAAAGTTTCATAATTTGGAATTGAAAAGCTTCCAAATAAAACAGTTTGGGATTCTTATAAATTTGCAATGTTAAGATTTGTATAGTTAGTAGATTATATATTCGAAAATTTAAAATTGCCACTTCTGTCAGTTGAATTATTTCAAATCGAGATAATTTTAAATTATATGAGTTCTAATCGAGCAACATGATGAATGAAATATCCCGAAGTGTATTTCTGATTTCTAAATTTTAAGGGCCTTAAATTGAAAATTTTAAAGAGAGTATGTAATTTCGAAATGAAAGGAATTGAAATTATGTATATATAATTTCTGATTCGGAATGGAGTAAGTTCGAATAATTTACAATTTGTAAGCTGTTCAAATGGAAACAATTTTCAGCTCAAAGCGTTCAAAGTTTTTAAAAGATGGCCATTAAAATAATATTTTTCCAATTTAAAATTGAAGAAATTGAACTGAAAAATTGTCAAAATCTAAAAATGTTGAATGAACCATTCAGTTATGAAATTTTTGATAATTTCAAATCAGAAACATCCACAGAATATTTCTAAAATGAAAAACGTTCAAAATTGAATTATTTTGAATTGAAATTGAGATAATGGGACAATTGCAAATGGAGAAAATTAAAAATGTTATCATCCCTGACTAAAAGCGCTGGAAATAAAATAATTGGACATTGGAAGTGTTTACAGTTCCAAATAAATAGCCCTTAAAATTAGAATAGTTTAAAACTGATCGAATGTTGGGAATAATCGGAATCATAGAATTTCTAGTTCCAAGTTTAAAAAAAGTACAATAAACATTTAAGGTCTTCCAATACGAAATAAAATACGTTCCAAATAATATTCGACAAAGATAAGCAAGCATTTCTAAATTTACTTTTGGATTATAAAATCTTGAAATTTTTGTTTTTAACGTTCAAGATTGTATCATTTTACATTTAAAATTTAGAAATGCATATTTCAAAATTGTAATTTAAACATGTTTGAGTCGAAAGCTTTCATTTTAGCTACAAAAATTTGGGAACTAATTGAAGATAAAAATATTGTATACGTAAAAACCCGAGATGGGTATACATGGAGAATAAATTGAATTGAATAAAAATCATGTTCAATACTGATGATAAATGAAATTCTTCTGAATATGTTTTAATTCTACGGAATTGTAGAACAAGATGAAAAAATTAATACTAAACTAATAGTCGACTTATTATTTAGATAATAAAAAATTTGTATCCTTGAGGAGAAGAATGCAGATGACATTATTCAATATGCGACTTTTCAAAACTATAAAGAAGTTGTTTCGATATTCCTCGATGGTCGTGAGTTTGATATTTTTTTTATTCCATGCTCTAGAGTTCTAAAAATATCTGCAAAAAATTTGGGTAAAAAATAATACTTCCTGTCTATATAAAATATATGCGAAATGGGACACTTATTTTAATAGCTCCCGGTATTATGGAGAAGTTTAAGTTATGTTTTTATTATTTCAAAAATGTTAGGTCTCTCTTTATACGAGTTTTGGAAAATTAAAAAAAAAATTTTGAGTTGTTTTCAATAACATAATTCTAAACACAATTAAGTGAACATTAAAATTGGAGAAAATGTATGCAAACAAACATTACTTCTCGATTCCTGCCTTATTGATTTGGAAATTTGGAGTATTATTCACATTTTTCCACATTATTCAATAAGCGAGGTTTAAGAAATACAAACAAATTAACTAGAGTCTTGCCAATGAATTTTTATGCTTACCATTCCACATTGCTCCATATGCACAGTTAAAAAATATAACGAATTGAGGAAATAATGAAGGGAATGGAACAAAATCTATTCAAAAATGAAAACCTGGATTTCTTTCGATGGAAATCCCTTTATATTCTTTAAAATGTAAAAAATTTGTGGATTTGAATTCTAATATGTCGAGAATAAAAAGGTCTTAAATCGTATATCTTCAAGTTACCCATTAAATAATAATGATTATTATACTTTAATTGTAATCTTCAAATTTTCAATTTTGTTACTTCGCATTAAGAAGATAGGACTTTATCTGAAATCGACTTTAGTACCAAATTCATGAAGAACTTATATTACGAAAGCCCTAAAATAATGGAAATTTTTGTGTTATAAGATTTCCGAAATCATAAGTTAAAAAAAAAATTGAATCTCGAAATTCAAAACTGTTTGAATTAATTCGTGTTCAAGATTTCGTGTGATAAGTTTTGAACACATTTTAGGATTTTTTTTCGATTTTTCAGTTTTTCGGAGGTTGAAAATTACAGCGTTTCCCGGCAGATGGGGAGATGAAACTATTTTTTGTGATTATTCACTATCAAAATCTAGAAAATTCATGTTAAAGATTTTAAGTAGAAGCTTTGAACACATCTTAGGATTTTTAAATCGATTTTTGAGTTTTTTGGGGGTTGAAAATAACAACCTATTCTGGCAGATAGAGGGATGGAACTTTATTTGCGAATATTCACTATCAAAATCTGCAAACTCCATGTTCAGAATTTTAAGTAAGAAGCTTTGAAAATGTTAAAGAATTTTTTATTCGAATTTTGGAGTTTTTTGGGGGTTGAAAATTACAGTATTTCCCGGCAGATAGGGGGATGAAAATATTTTTGGGAATATTCCCTACCAAAATCTACAATATATATATTCAAGATTTTAAGCAAGAAGCTTTGAACACGGCTTAGAATTTTTCATCGATTTTTGAATTTTTGGGGGTTAAAAATTACAGCGTTTCCTGGCAGATAGGGGTATGAAAATATTTTTGTGATTATTCCCTACCAAAATCTACAAAATCCATATTCAAGATTTTAAATAAGAAGCTTTGAACACGTCCTAGAATTTTGTAATCAGTTTTTCGAGTTTTTTTGGGGATTTTCGGTAAAACAAGTCCATTTCCAGCTCGACGAACATGAAATATCCCATAATTATAGACAGTGCCATTCATTAAGCAAAATTTCTACCCATAATCGCTATACCTGATTTGATTTTTCGTCCCAAATCCCCATGTATATCTAATTCGTTGAAGGCCTCCTTAACGTACAATGAAAAAAAACCCCACAATTTAGATTATGGCCCATTCCAAAATCAACTTCGATCACCACCAAATTGATACGTGGAACAGTTCTGATTTAAAAAAAATTCTTTGCGCAAATCCGAATACTGAACCGGAATCTACGTGCGAGAATTATTTCTTTTTCTTTGACAATATACACATCCGAATAGAAAAATTTCTCTGTTCAACTTACAAATATCTTATATGATTATAAAATACTATAATTATGACTACATTAAAATTACTCGTGACATGAAATTTGTTGAGGCTCGAAGTTTTATATTTTTTATAATGATACGACAATACTGAATCCATAATTACTATGGTATTTCCTTTCCAAATAAGCATGTATTTTCAGGTGTTCCTTAATCTCAAGCAGAAACACATTTCAAAACTTCACGAGTAAGTATCATTTTGTAGTATCTGCAGATCTTCGATTTGCGAATAATAAATATATTTCATTTACTTTATTCGATAACAATTTGTTTTTCAAAAAAAGTCCTTCATAACCGTTTGCTAAATCAAAACAATTTCAATTCTAATCTTGGGGATTCAGCTATTCCAATAAACGTATGCATGGTAAGATTACATTTTTTTAAACCACAAATATTCCGAAGTAATGAATGTTCAATTTAAAATCATAAAAATTCAATAATTCACAATTAGGAAATCATTTAACTGAATGAATTGCATTTGTGTGTCTTCAAAGAAAAACAATTAAGAAAATTACTCAAATAAGATCGTTTTAGATCATACACATCCTAAATTATCAAATCTTCAATTGCTAATCTTTCGAATTGAATATCTTTTGAAAGAAAATCTATAAAATTGAAAACGGTTTAGTTTTGAAACTCTAATATTGAACCCCTCAGAATGATGCAATAAACCGAAAAAATTGAAGAAATGAAATTGCGAATCCATACATTCGGAAAAATTTGATTTTAGAGGCTCAATATTGAATAGTTTACCATTTTAATTCTTCAGAAATAAACCATTTTTCGAAGAAGATTTTAAAATTCCATTATTTCATATTCAACACATCAAATATTAAAGAGTCTTGCAAAAAGTAAAGAATTTTCTACTGTAAGTCTTCGATATTAAACCTATTGAAATATGGAAATCATTTCAATGTGAATCATCTTGAAATGCGAGATGTCAAATTATGAATCTTTCATTGTGAATTTGGAAAAATTATAAATTTCCTATTTCGCATCTTCTGAAATGAATAATTTTCATTTCTGCACCTCTAAAATTGAACTAAACATTAAGTAAAAAATGTTCTGAAGTACATCCTTTGGAATTGTGGAAAATTCAAATTATAAATCTTCACATGTAAAGCTTGGAAAGTAAATTTTGATTTTTGAATCTCTAAAATTGAAACATAAATTGAATATCAGAGAGTCTTCAATCGCATGTATTCAAACCTAAAAAATGGACCTCTAAATTTGGAAAAAAATACGAATCTTCGAAAAAAAAAAAAAATTGAGGAAGTGTAATGTTGAAGTTTTAAAAAATGAAAGAATCTTCAAAATCGAATAATTTTGAATTTCAAATTCCTAAAATTCTACGATTAGAAAAAAACATTCAAACATGCATTTCTTCGAAAGTTCCAAATATAAATCTCAAAAGTTGAAGAATTTGGTATTCTATATTCTCAAAATTAGAAATTTTTTCAATCGACAATGAAAAATTAGGCAATTATTTGACTTTTATTTTAGGATTAAAAACTTGAATCTTGATATTTATAATCATTAAAAAAACAATTTTCTTTTTCATACCGTCAAGATCGAATATTTTTTCATTACTTCAATTCACAATTAATAATCCTGCAAGTTTTGAGATTCTGAATCGTAAAATATAAAATTCATGTTTCCATGTTTCATTTATTACATTTCGATTCAGTTATGCAGTTACTTTCTGAAATTTTAAATACTTTTGTGAAATATAATAAAATTTCATTATACCTCATTCTATGTTGAAAAGTGAACTTCGTGATTCAAAATTTGGTTGAAAGAGTCATATTCTAAAATTCTAATATTCTAATATTCTGAGATTTTCAATTAACGAATCGCTAATTATGAATCAAAACAGTTGAAGAATTTATAAATGCTAATCTGTTAGATATAATGAATAGCAATTCTAGATCTTTAAAATTGAATGATTTTCCGTCTTGAATCTTCGAAATTGAATGATTGAGAAAAAAGTATCTGGAATTACGTCACTTTATATTTAGCATATTGAATATTGAAGAATCTTTAGTTGTGAATGTTGGAAATGAAAGAACTTTCCATGATCAATTTCAAATTTTGAAGTACATTGTCGAAAGAAACAGTAAAAGTATCAATATTTTCCTCTCCAAACCTTAAAAATGATTAATTATAATTATAATACAAAATTGATTCAAAATTGCACCATTTTCCATTTCATATTTTATATTAGAAAAATTTTCATCGTGAATCTTCGAAATTTACCTGCAGATTTTAGAAACATTATGAATATTCCATATAAAATCATGAGGATTGAGGGACAAAGATGTATCAAATTAAATTAATTTCAATTTCAAACAGTTAACATTGAATAAATAAAATTTAAAACTTCTAAAAATAGACGAAAAAAAATTTTTTCAATCTTAAATATTCAAAATGTGAACCTTGAAAGTTAGAAAATGGTGTATTCTATATTTTCAATTTTAATGAAATTAATTCCTTTTTTTTAATTAGAATATTTTATAATAAATAATTGATAATAAACTAATCATTCTGTTTACAAATCTCACTTTTTGAGTAACATTCGTATTATTTTCTTAATTTAACATCACTCAATGTACGAGATTCGGAAATTGTACATTTTTATGGACTTGTTTTCGAAAACATTCAACCATTCACAACAGTCGTAAGTAAGATAATCCCTGAAATTTTTTAAAATGGAGCTCTTTATTTGTTTCAAAACAAATTTATTACACAATAAAACTGAAACGAGATCTGTGGAAACTAGAAATCACTTTTCATTCTTTGCTCCCATAAAAGTTTCAATAACATTTTTATCTTTTTTAGAAATGAAAAAAATGAAAGAATCTAATAAACAATTGAAAAGTAAATTTGTCTTGCTTGAAGTCACTTGGTTGCCTTCTGAAAAGATTTATTATTAATTATTTCCTTCGGTTTTTATTCAGAAGGATTAAAATTTGATTATGTTGGGAATAGAAAACTCTCCAACCCGATATTTTCGATTTAGTCATCAAAGTATGCCGCTCAATATACCTAATTACATATCGTCTAATTTTTAATATTGTATTTTTTTTTCTTTATAAATTGGACTTCATACGAAATAGTTCATATTTTTACGTTTATGGGGAATTGAAACTGAGTAAGGCGAAGAAATTACACTTCTGATGATATAAGATTCTCAGAATTACAAAAGTTTTATTGGAAAAAAATGAAAAAATAGGATATCCTAATTCGAAACTGTTCAAATTAAAAGACGATTCTCTCTTCTTGTTTCAATAAAGTTTTTGTTTTTGAACAGGCTTGAAAAGGGACTATATAGAGTCCGAAACGTCGCCTAAATTTCTACTCTAATCAAACTGTTTTTATTTCTTGGACCTTACAAACCGAAGACTACAAACTGTATTACCCAAAAGTTGAAAATGAAAGAGGATGCAAGAAAATAATATTCTTCAACACATGCATGAAAACCACGGGTTTCCGAGCGTGTGAAGCGAGCCAGAAGTTGCTGTTTCCAGAGCAGGG
>WSXT02124873.1:0-10852 GCA_011762715.2 Neuroterus valhalla
GACAAACTTTGATCGAGTGTGCAGCACGAGACACGCGATGAGAATGTATTCGTTAAAGCCGGAGAAGCTTTAACAAATGAGAATCCACACCCATCAAATTAAAGTAGTAGACATTTCGCTTCTGAGTTCACAAGCTCTATATAAAACTGTAGGAAGGTACAAAGGCCGAGCGCGTAGCGCGAGGTGAATTCATAACCGAGCGCGGAGCGCGAGGTGAGATTACCATCGAGCACTCAGAGAATAAGTTTTCTTGAAACAAATGCTGTCCTCTTGTCTGTTTTATTTTGAACTATGTGAATGTGTATTCTGAGTAAACAGAAATGATTGTCTGTCAGGCGAGATCGTATTTTTCGGAAATAGATAATGTTCGCCGCGGAAAGATGCTTTCTCAATCAAATGAAAATAATCTTTGCCCATCATTTAAGAGAGAATTCCATTTGTATCAACGTACATCCTTTTGTCACAAGAAGATGTTCCTCTGAGTATTCAATACGCCTCGAAGATCAGACTAAAAGCCCATTATTTTATGAACAGTTTTGCAGTCCTGATTCTGACCGCTTCATCCTTGTCTCTATCTTTTGGAAATAGTTGCTATGAGGCTCACTTCATGCGATTTGATGATGATTTTTCTTCTTCTAGGACTTGGAGACACGAACCCATTTGGTGAACTTGAAGGATGTATGTTTCTCCTACAAAAAATGCCGGTTCCGGAAATAAATTCAGAAATACTTCGTGGAGTTCTATGTAGTTCTCTATTACCTAAAACATCTAAACAAACATTTGGTCACGTTGTTATAAAAATCGATGGTAGAGAAGCATACTTTGCACGTCCTGAACCCATGCATCGTCGATTTATCCAGGTTCATAAACCTGGTGACAAATATGAGATAAGTATAATAATGAAGGATAGAATCTTAAAGGCAGAACTTGCTGCTGAAGGTTTAACCCACATCCACCGCGAGACACAATCCCCTCCAACAACTATACAACTGCAGGCTTATTACATAGGGCCAGATAGCAGTTTCGAGCTCGGTGGAGAGTTGAAGAAAGCATACAATTATGAGTGGTAGCCCCTTTCTGTTG
Source organism: Neuroterus valhalla (assembly GCA_011762715.2). Taxonomy (NCBI): domain Eukaryota; kingdom Metazoa; phylum Arthropoda; class Insecta; order Hymenoptera; family Cynipidae; genus Neuroterus; species Neuroterus valhalla. The sequence goes on from WSXT02124873.1 coordinate 1,084, forward strand.
TTCCTGCGAGAGTCGAATTGAGTAAATCGATCCAGCATGCCGTCAGAATTTGAAAGATCAACTACTTCTATTTCAGGTGATGTAATTATTCGAAACAGGAGAAATAGAAAACTTCGAAAATGAAAATTGTATCTTCTTATTTATCAATATTCAAAACTTTCCCGGACAGATCAATTTTTAACAGAGAAGATTCAGCTTTTACAAAAAAGATTAATTCTGAGAGGAATGGTTGCTCCCAACTGAAAAGATTTCTGAGTAGAATAAGTAGAACATTTTAATTATGAATCTCCACTAACTCGATGAAATCCTCGACCTTGTTTGCTGAAAAATTGTGTTCCAATAATTTTTGAATATCATTAGAAAACGAAATAAAAAAGTTTGCGTGATCAAGCAAATAACACAGGTCTGCGAGGTTTTGTTCTAGAAAAATTAGGGGTCTTTTCCGAAGTAATTTTTTGCATTGAATCCGAATGCGACGTACGTGCGACGTACGAATGCTTTTGTTACTTTGAGGTTGTGTACGGGCCGTACGAAATTTTTTCGGTTTTGTTTCAAAACGTCGTCATTGAGTACTACTCTTTTCCTCTAAAATAAGATATCGAACAGTCAACAACCCTATGAGCATTAACTTTGACTCGTTGAAGAATACCATTTTGCACTCATCTTGGTAATAAGAATGTCCATTTTCTAACTGTGAATTCTTAGTCAGAGGCCATCAAGACCTCCAGGTAGAAATTTCTGAGTGCATATAAAGTTGTGAAAATGAATGTAAGCAAATGTTGTTTACAACGAATTATTGTTTACTCTTATCGGAATGTCTTTAAAAATTTTAAAGGTTAGTTAGTTATTCGTTTCTATTCCTGAATTCGTTTGCCATATTACAGAATGTTTCGTGCTTGAAGATTTGATTTCAATTTTTTTCTGAATTACGCATTTGTATGGTAGGCCCTTGAGAATAAATAAAGAGTATTGCTTGAAGGAATATTGAATAATTAGTATCCAAGGGTTCGACTGTAATATATTGTACAATTCCAGAAATGAAGTTAATAATTACCATTGATCGGAACCTTTTTTCATGAAAAGGGAACTTATAAGTAACAAAATAGAATATGATTTTCTTCAAGGATCTAATATCTCAGAGTGCATTAATTTTTTGAAATAGGGTCAGATTCCTACCTTTTCAACTGTTTTGACCAACAACCCTTTTTGCAAACTGATGAGATAGGGATCTGAAATTCCAAAATTAGTGTAGGGAAATAACGAACCACGTTTGTATACAATATTTTGTTCAAAATTTCTAACATGGTTTCTCAAATAAAATTGTGTTAAATTTTTTGGTTCCAGCCTCGCTGTACTACTGGAAAATAGGGAATAGATGTGGAACTCAGAATTCCTTGCGTGTTTTTGCAACCAGAAAAAAAACATGAATCCATTTTGAATCTCATTTTCAGGATAATATGCCTTCGCGATAAATGCGGATTTTGTAATAAACAGTGGCTTTAATTGAATTATTAAGCAAAATGAATGAAAATAAAGTTACTTCGGCGATATAAGAGGTAAGACCTGATGAAAACAAAACACAGCAAAAGTGCAACCTGTCCCTGTTCATGAACGACTCACTCGTCCTGTGCAACATCCCTCCGACACGGGTCGCTTCCTGATCTCTGTAGCAAACACCCCATGTGAAATTCTTCGCAAATCCATTAGGATAATCCGCTAAGCGATATATTCACTCGGGTCAAATAGTATTCAAAATCTCCAAATAGTGTCCAAAATCGTTCGTTTCAGGCTTCACTCTTTTGCTTATATACGATTGCTCTCCAAACCTTCCTATCCTGGCATGCATCTTTTGCTTCTTTTGCATCCATGCATCTTTTCATACAAGCTCTTGTGTTCCTATGGTTCTTTATATCTCTCCTCTCTGGGGTCTTATTTAAACATTGTATGCATTCCTTCTTTGGTCTGCCTTTGGGTGTGCCACAATTAACCCTACTTCGATACACTTTCTTTGTTAGTCGTTCTTTATCCATTCTCTCAACGTGACCGAACCATCTAAGCAAATTTCTTTCACTCTTTTCAAACAGCGTTTTTTGTACACCACATTCTTTGAGAACTCAGTCATAACTCACTTTGTCCATTGGCGTTTTACCGCACATATTACGCAGAAATCGCATGCCGATTTCGTTGATTTTACTCTTGTCCTTTTCTTAATACGTCCAGGTCTTGCTACCGTACAGGACAGTTGGTGCTAGCACATAATTATATATCGCAATTTTAGCTTCATTTGTTACATTTTTACTTCTAGTGATACCCCGTACACTGCTGTTAATCTTTCTACCCTCATTCATACGTCTGAAAATCTCTGCATCTATCTTCCCGTCAGAAGTGAATAAACTTCCAAGATACACGAAACGATCAACTTGTTCTATTCTCTCGCCATTTAGGACAATATTGCATTGTGTTTCCGTATCCTTACTTTCAAACACAATCATTTTTGTTTTCTTCACGTTTTTCTGAGGACCCATGCTCTTCATGCTGGTTTCCAGTCTGCTCAACATCTTCTGCAAATCATCACCTGATTCTGCCGTAAAGATCTTGTCATTTGCGAACGCAAGACCACGAATTTCACTGTACCAAGATCTACACCTTCTTCGTCAGAGAGAGTCATTCTCAGACATTTGTCCATCTATATGTTGAACATCCATGAGGATAATAATGATGAGATAAATCAATAACTGTTGAACTGATGAATTATTCATAGAGATGTATCATTTTCTCTGGAAAAATAAGTTTCTATGCCAAACAGTTGAGTTTGAACCAGAAAAACTAAATTTTTTAATTGATGAAATAAGTTTCCAAGAAATAGACCGAAAATCAACAAAATATAGTAGATTCTAACGAGATGCATTGATTTTGAACTGATATAATGGATCTTTAGACGAAAAAAGATTCTTTTCCGCCAGGAAAGTTCAACTTTCAACCAAGTGAGTAGTTGAGTCGAAGAGGGAATGAAAGTTTTCAGATAATAATAGTAATACAAATAATTAGGACAATAATGGTAAAGGAGATGTGAGAAATGGAGAGGTAATCGAAACTGAGGGCATAGGTCCTGAGGATGATGAAGAAGAAGTACCGCGTCTACTAGAACCACATCCGGGCATCGCGTTCACGTTGATTCGAATAGTGAAAACGCAGGTAAACTGAGGCGCCTTGAAAGTCGTTCAACCTTTATCGGAGTTCAGGAATGTAGAACTAACGAGAAGGCATTCTTCGCCAAAATGTTCATTACAAAGGATCTGCATGCTCTGATAAGGCGTTTCAGCGGCTTTGGAAAGATCTAGTAATTGGATAGCTCCAGGCCCGGACATGGTGCACAACTTCTGGTACAAGTACCTTGAAAGTGTGCACACTGCATTAACAAGGTGTTTCCAGAAGATCATCATCGGATGTAATCGCAGATAAAGTTTACGCTCATTATGGTGTGAATAACATCCTCACCGAAGAACAAACAGGATGCTGTAAGAACTCGCAGGGTAGTAAAAATCTAGTTGCCATCGACGCTGTGACCATGACGAAAGCTAGGGAAGATCAAAGGAACTTGCACATGGCTTACACTGACTACAAGGAAGCGTTTCCTTCGGTACTTGACAGTTCTCAAATGACATCCGCATAAAACCTACCCACGACGAGCACGTCGAAATCTTAGAATTAGATGAAGTGGATGAAGAAGCATCTAATACTTGGCTGAGAGGGTGTCCTGTTCTCAGGAACGGGAAGATACCCAATAGCAATACCAAGCAAGGTTGTCAGCATCAGAAACTATCGCAAGAATGTTTTACATCAATACCTGTGTGCTGATACTAGCGAATCAATCGGGTACATTATTGACGGCCATCGCCTTGTGCCCTTCTTGTGATACATTTCAGTCCCTGTTTTGAAAATCGAAGATTACATCTCATGCTAGGATGTTATCATTCAATCGGACCATTAAATCCGAGCCAACCGACCAGACATCGTGGTGCATGGAAAGATAGCGGGGAAGTTTCTTTTCAATCGGAATGGCTTGCCCACTTAACCGAAATTTTCAGGCATTCTATACAAGAAATATCCATCAGTGTAGTTAGCTAAGGTATAAAGTAAAGGTGATATGGAGGATTGTAAAACAGGCATCCTATCGTGATATCAATTACAGGCAATGTACACGCAAGATGCATTGAACATATCGAACGTCTAAGAGCCAGTAAGGTACTGTCAGCGGTTCAAAGAGTGGAGTGGAGTAACAGTTTGTAGCTCTAAAAAAGCATCCAGAGGTGACGCAAGTTGCCTTCAATACACTTTGCCACTGTATAATGACAACAACGCTACAAGACGAATTCTGGACTACACCAATCACCTAGTGTTGTGCCTTGCGGAAAATCAGCAAAAATTCATAATGGTCAATAATGCAAGAAGGCATGATGGCACGCGAAGATAAACAGAGGAGCTGCTTGAATCATTCTTTTCCGTAGCTGTGAGGGGAACGATCTTATATCGGAATACAGTTGATTCATATCATTTTGCTCGAAAAAGAGAGTATTCTGTGTGTCAAGTACAACATCACTTATAGACGACAGGTCGCGATTCAGTCCATCTGACGCTGATGCAGGTGGGATGGTGTCTTGATAAAAGCCTTTGATGCAAGTGATATCCATTAGCAAATCTTCTCAAGAAAACTGCTTCTGACTTGACCAGATAACAGCTTGACTTACTGCTTCCGACGCGTATTTGGAAGTGGGTCTGCCCGAGAAGCTAGCTTAATATCCTTTTTCGACCGATTCAGGAAGGAAGTTGCGAGGTTACGGAGAAGCACATGTTTATTTCTGTCTGATACAGTTTAAGAAACCCGTTATTGAGGGCGCGCTCTATCTCTAGCCCTAGTAATGTTCCTTACAGAGTCCGAGGACCAAGCCTACCTGGGCCTGGCTTCTCACTCTACGTTGCCGAGATATTCTAACCTAAATGTGCGAAAAACACGGGTTCAAGCTATGTTTGAGGCTCGCTCACATCGAGAATTTTTAATGTATTGCAATTCTCGGCACGAAATCAGGAAGCTGAAGTCTCTTACTTTAAAAACCACTCTCCGTTTTCTTAAAATGGATTCTCACAAGCCGAAACATCGTTCTTCGAAATTTAGAAAATTTAAGTTTCAGATGATATCGAAATACATGAGAAAAAATATCTGCGAGGTTCATCAATAAACTGTTACTTTTTATTTCGTACGTGGGAAGTCTATTTTGTCATGTGATACGTCCAGATGGCACTTTGCACGTGGAGCATTCAATAATTCAAAATGGTAGGTATAGCTAGCGTCGAATTATAAACAGCAAGCTATCATATACCGCATGATATGATATAAAACATGGAACGAGCTCACATATAATGTGTGCTGAATCTGACAAATCTTACAGATACTGACAACATAATATCTATGACAGGTTAATCCCCAATGCTACAGAAAGGTTTAACCTAGAACACAATAATCTGCAAGCCCTAAACGCAGGAAGGTTAATCCGAAATCACTATAACTTGCAAGTCTTAAAACCCAGGAGGTTAAGCCGATACCGGAAAACCCTGCAGGCCTTAAACTCCAGGAAAGTAAATCAGAGATGGCGATAACCTGCAAGCCCTCAACCCCAGGAAGATTACCCTAAGAATGCAACGGACTTAACGGGTTCTGGGCTTAACCTTCCTAGGGTTTAAGGCTTGCAGGTTATTGTGTTCTAGGGTTGACACTTCTGGAGTTTAAGGCTTGCAGGTTGTTGTGATCTCGGGTGAAAACCTTCCTGTGGTTCGAGGCTTGCAGGTCATTGTGTTCTGGGGGTGACATTCCTGAGGTCTAAGGCTTGCATGTTATTGCGATTTCGGGTGAACCTTCCTGGGGTTCAAGCCTTGCAGGGTACTGTGTTCTGGGGTTGACATTCCTGGGGTTTAGGGCTTGCAGGTTATTCTGTTCTGCAGTTAACCTTCCTCGGGTTCAAGACTTGCAGGTTATTGTGTTCTAGGGTCGACATTCCTGTGGTTCAAGGCTGGCAGGGTATTGTGTTCTGCGGTTGATATTCCTGGGGCTTACGGCTTGCAGATTATTGCGATCTCGGGTGAACCTTCCTGGGGTTCGAGGCTTGCAGGTTATTGTGTTCCGGGGCTAACCTTCCTGGGGTGTAAGACTTTAGGTTATTACGATCTAGGATTAAACTTCCTGGCATCTAGGGCTTGCAGGTTATTGTGTTCTTGGTTTAACTTTTTTGTAGCATTTGGAAAACCCATCAGCTGCTAGTGATACCGTATGGTTCCAAGCGTTTTCTCTCTTGAAAATCCCCTTTAAAACTCTCGTGGTACCACCGCACGGTGCTAACCTCTCACGGCTCAACGGAAACCCGAAATAAGAAACAGATTCACGATTTACTTAATAAAAGTGATAACTAAGTCAGTTAAAGGGTAATAAAAATCTACGGCAGAAAAGAATTCCGCAGCAGATGGGTTAACCTGTCATGAATGTCAAGTTGTCAGCCTAGCATATTAGGTCTGATTATCGCGAAGGTACAAATATATTGCCACATATGGTTTCGCATAAGTATTTAAGGTTATTTTCCGCCAAAGCTTTCATTAAGATTTTTCAGTTCCAGCCCACATTGAATGTAAGTTTCATCCATGTTTAATATTATGTTACGCGGTGATTGATAGATTACTGTTCATATTTCGATGCTAACTGTATCCGCCAATTTGAAATTTTGAATTTCACGTGTAGAGTGCCAGCTGGACGTATCACATGACAAAATAGACTTTAGACGTAGGAAATAAAGTGAGAGTTTATTGTTGAACCTCGAAGATTCTTTTTCTCATGTATTTCAGTATCATTCGAAACTTGAATTTTTTTTAATTTCAAAGAACGACGTCCCGGCTTGTGAAAATCCATCGAGAAAAACGGAGAGTGGTCCTTTCTGATTCCGTGCCTAGATTTACAATAGATTGAAAATTCTAGGTGTGAGCGAGGCTCAAACACAGCAAAGCACAGTGTTTTTGCACCTTAAGGTTAGGACATCTCGGAAACCTAGGAAGATGGAGCGATCCTGAGTTTAAACAATTATAAACCTTGAATAACCGTTTTAATCAACTGAGTTTTATGGTTCTTGCGGGAGAATAAAGCCTAACTAGTTTTATAATACCGATTTCGATGTAATTCATTTTTGACTATTCTTCATATTTTCAATTCTAATATAAACTTTCAACGGCTTTAAATACAGGCAGAGAAAACAAGCGCTGACGCGGCCAGTCCAAAGCACTGGGCCAGGCGCGTAGTTCCCACCATTCCCACGCGCTCTCATTGCCGTCGTTTAGCCTGCTGCCGCTTCCACTGCTACCAGGAAGCTGCCGAGCCAGCCGCCTGACGACGGTCAGTGAGGCCGTCTGTTAGTTGATCTTCGATTGTTGTAGGATTAGCAGCGTCGCTCTGCTTCAGTTATTTTGATCAAGTAGATCAAGATAAGTCTAATGTTGGAGTTTTACTTTTCGGTTCACCCTTCGACCACATACCATCAGAGGGGCCGAAGTGCTATTATTTTCTGATTATTTACCTTCGGCTTTGATCAATCTTCTTACATTTTTTATTCATTCATGGCTAGGCCTTCTTTCTGAGAATTCAGAAGATTCTTTGAGTAACAAGGTCGGTCCTCCTCGTTCGGTGCAGGCTTATTCTCCCCTCTTCCGGAGAGAATTATTTTCGCACCCATCTTCTCTCCTAAACGGCACTCTTTTTCGTTGACTAACGGTCAGTTTATACAGTGATCGCAGTGACATTTCTGATGGTCATATTTTTCGCCTTGTCCTGAAGATGTAAACTAGGAAGTTCACGGAAGGTTGGCGAAATTTGTTGTTTTGTACACGAGCGAAACCAGAAATACCCCCTGTCATTTTAGAAGATTTTCACGGAAGCATCAAATCTATCATATTTTTACTGTCTTGTTTGTTTCATTTAAGAAAGCTCGCGTCCTATTAGCAGAAATGCGAGAAGAAAATTTTAAGATCTTATTGTACGTTGTTTCGTTCTTCCAAAAAGATCATTTTCTACTTTTAATGAATCTATTCACAGTGTTTATTAGAAAGGGTCTATCTGGGTGAGCACAGCAAATTGGCCCCCGCTCGTATAAGGCTGAAATTCATGTCAAATGTTTATCCTATTTTAGCAAAAAAAAAGCCAAATTTCAACCTTCGAATTGCATTTTTTTGGATGTTATGGAGGCGGAAAGGAAAATCGGAATAGTGACCGATTTTAATGAAAAAAATATATGTTATGGGGAATGATAAGACAATTTATCAGAAAATTCGAGAACAGTCTGTGGCCAAAATAACAAGTAAGAAAAAAATTGAATTTTTTGATAATTTTTTTAAAGGTGATGTTTTGGTCCTGCGAGTACCATCTTTTCACAAAAAGATCGATATATCCCCTAGATTAACATATTCTTTCCCCGAACTAATTGGAGTGGTGCGCCATGGTTAAAAACAATAAAACAGAATTTTCGTATTACCATATGAGAACCTCACATGACAATATATACGTTTACACTAGCCTTTGGCCTAATTACACTTTTTTCATGTTCATCGGGCAGAAATTAATTCTTTATGTGTAAGAAAGTATGCGTGAAAAGAATATAGAATATTAGGACCCGAGTAAAATGACAAAAAAGGAGAAAAAACATGGGATTATTATTTCACACACATCATTTCCATGTAATTTTTGACGAAGAATACGATGGGTCTTACAGTGTAAAAATTCGAGAAAAAATCAATAAAAAAATGGTTGGAATGTTAAGTGCACAGAAATTACTAAATTGGTTTTTTAAAAATATCTACTCCGATATATTTTGTGCCACTTATGTGTGCCGAGCTTGTGCCAAGCTTGAGCTACGCTTGTGCCAAAATCATAATTTTCTATTGATTTGATGTGGAAAATAAGAATATCAGTATAAAATACGAAGTATTGAAAAATAACATATTCAAAAGTAACGATAAATAGATTTCTTCAGAATGATATTACCTTATGATCCTTTTAATGTATAGCAGATCATTTTTAGCTGTACAGAGATGTACCAAGTCATTCTGTTACCAAATCATCTAGATGAAAAAATTCCTAGTGCAGAAATAGAGTGTAGAATAATTACTGAAAAACACTGGAAAAAAAGATTCGTGGAAATTTACCCTGAACAAACCCTGATAAAATCTTGGTAGAAAACGCTAGACGTGGAAGATAACGGAAAACAAGGATTTATATAGGTTTTCCACTTCTAGCGCTTTTTAATTGAGTTTGACGATAAAACCAATGTCACCATCGTTTTCTACATCAAAAAATACATGGAAACGTGTGTTTGAAATAATAATCCCATGTTTTTTTCTCCTTTTTTATCATGATAATCTTTTTGGCCTGTTTTTTACGTGTACTTCTTATGTGAAAATTCAGGTGCCTTGCGGCGCATGTTAATCGGGTCCTACAATTTTATATTCTTTTCGCACATTCTTTTTAACATATAATTAATTGATTTATGCTCGGTGAACATGAAAAAAATGTAATTAAGCCGTGGGCTAGTGTATATGTATATATAGTCATGTGAGGTTCCCATATGGTAATACGAAAATTATGTTTTTTTCATACGTGCGTAAGGAATGCTACTTTGCACGTCTGTTTAGCAAGCGCGAAATGCTGAATTCCCCACCAATTCATTATTGCAGTGTGCTAAAC
>WSXT02124884.1:0-10852 GCA_011762715.2 Neuroterus valhalla
AAGAATGCCAGAAGTTAAATACATTTTTAGACGGTGAATTTCGAAACAGAAGCGGATCAGTTTAATTTACAATGAAAAAAATTATTTTAAAAAAATAATGCTTGATTGAAATTATAGATCTTCAACCTAAACAAATAAATTTTCAACGAACTACTTCAATTTTCAACCAAAAGAGATAAAATTTCAAACCAGAAAGATGAATTTCCAGCGAAGAAGAAGAATTCCAAGAAGGAAAATAAATTTTAGATCAAATACTCTAGCCTTGGACAATTACGATTTTTTTTCATCTTTATATGGAAAGAGTTGAATCGGACGAGAAAAAACGAATTTTCAAATAAAAAAAGTTCAATTTTAAACCGGAGAGATAAATTTTCGAATCATCGCATTATTTTTTTTTCAACGAAAGGAATTCCTAAAAAAATCTATGGATTTCAACTTCGAAAACTGAATACCAAATCAAAGATGATGTGATTGAATTTTTGATTAGAAGAATCAAAAGAAAAAAACAAAACAGGATTCTCAACTCAACTGATGGATCCTTAATCAAAATCAGTTAATCTGTACCAAAGACCTTAAATTTTTACTAAAAAAGATGAGTTCTTAATGAAAAGAGCATTAGCAGACATTACAAAAAAAAAAAAAAAAAAAAAAAAAAATGTGGTTCAAACCAATAATGGTTGTACTCACAACCAGAAAGGTGAAGTTTCAGCAAAAGAGCAAACTCTTCTAAAAAAAGAATTTTCAACGAATTACATGAATTTGGCAACAGAAAAGTTAACTTTTCAACTTAAAAAGATAATTTCACACCTCAGATAAAATATTTAATTTTTTAGATAGAAAGAAAAGGTTCTAAAAACAGAGTCCAACTTCCAATGAAAACAGTTGAATTCAAAGATACGAAGATACGAGCGAAGCGATTGACGAAAGTCTCATGAGCTAAGAATCACCTCTCACACACGTATCGAACAGTATTTTATACCACGAGATACAAAAAATCATGTCAAAGTTGTGATTTTGAGGTCAGAGTGGTATGAAAAATTATTTTTGTATGTAATGCCGAAGTTTCGATCTCATTCGGTTAAGAAAGTCGTAAGTTGCGATAGAAGGCAAAAGGCGATATTGAAAGGTCTCCCGTACTCCTCGCTCTTCACCAACCAAGACTCAGGAAAGCAGAGGGGATAGGACGCAAACCAGGAGCTCTCCTACTGGAGCTCATTTAGGGATTAGGAGACCTGGGAACCAACTCGTTGCAATCCTTTTCTTCCATTGCTTCATACTATTTATTCAACTTAAGGGCTTATATACCTGCGAGCCAGGAAAAATGCATCAATTTCCTACAATTTTTTAAAGTTTATAATCTTTCTTGGTTTACAATGGGTTGAATATCGAACGAAAGTACATGTTTCAAAATGTTTGTGAAAAATTTGTCATCCGGAAATTCGATAAAATGTGCACTTTGTAGCTCTTGCCCGGTGACGCGTCTTTTCGTCATTTGCTTGCAGTAGCGATGATATTCCAGGAACGGCTTATCTAAAAGGCATGTAATGAAAAAGAAACTTTAGTGTATTGTTTTATCTCGTTCGTGAACGAAGAAATTTGTTGTTTTAAATTTTTTGCACCAATGATAACGATTTCTTCGTAACAATTGAATTTTCAAAGATTATGAACTAAAAAAATTGAAGAAAATTGATAAATTCTTTTTGGCTCAAAGGTATATAACTCCTTCATTCTCCTATTCTCTGCCATCTGTCTGAAATTTGCATCTCTTTTTTCCAATTTTCCACAACCTACAGTGCTTTCTACCCATATCCCACGATCTCTAAAAATCTCTTATCTTTCTTCTTCCCATCGCGTTAATTCTACTTCCTTCTTCCCTCATTCTTCTTAGTTTTTCTTCAAATTTCTATGCCCTCTTTCCTGCCTATGTTCTCAGCTTACCCCTTTGATCTTCCTCTCTTACCAAATAACCTGGCGTTCTCCATTCTGACCCTAATAATGTCCATCTTTTATATCTTTCTTGCATCTCTCTATTTCCTTTCTCCCCTTCCATCCCCATATCTTTGCCCCATAACTTAATACCGGCCATCCCGGCAATTCAAACAACCTCATACGCCCCTGCCAGTCTTTTCAAACCTCCCTTTTCATATTTCATACCTGTTATATTACTACCACCGTTTTCTTAATCCTTTCTCTAGTATGCACTCCATGCGCTTCATTCTTCCGCACGCTGAAACCAAGATACTCGAATTCCTTCATCTCCAACTTTTCACCTTTCAATCTATCTGTCCATTTTTTCTTTCTCCTCCTCCCTATTGAGTCTCAGTTTTTTCCTATCTAGGTACTTTTCTAACCCGTTAAGAACACTATATCATCCGCATATGCCAGTGTGTATATTTTTCGTTTACTTAGTCTTAATCCTCCCCATCCTTCTTCTCCATCTCATCCAAATCTGAAATTAAAATATTAAACAAGAATAGGCTTAGCGGACATACCTGTTTTACACCTATAGCCAACCAAAAAATATCTCCCGTTTGTTCACTCACCCTAACCTTATTTTTTGTCTCTCTGAAGATTTCATCTACTCTTTTCCTCAAACCTTCTCCCCCTTTTTCTCCAGTTTTCGCCGCCTTTGAATCTACAAACATTTCTGTTCAGCCCTCTCATATATCATATTTCTGTCCAACCCTCATATTTTCTTTTTGCTTCTCGTACCTCCCTCCTGCATCCCTTCGATGGCCCTTCCTTCACTCTTTCTTAGCCTCTCTCATCAAACCCCATCATCATTACGACTTCCCATCGCCCCAACTTTTTCATAAACTCCCTATCCTTTCAATTCATAGTCTTCAATTTGAAAGGTCCAATGAATACAGACAATTTGATTTTAGAACAATTTAGGCGACGTTTCGGACTCAACATAGTCCCTATCCAAGCCTTATTTAAAGTATAGTATAGAACAACTTTCCAACATTAAATCATCCTATATTTACTTGGATATACGATGATATTTTGGTTCATTAATTTCAATTGAACAACGTGAGCATACGATAAAAATCAATCATCCGGGGATTGGAAATTTTTGCGAGTAGTGACCTTCTCAATTCTAATATAAAAATAAACTAACATATGAAATTTTGATGAGTCAGGAATGGAAAATTGATCAAAGATTCAGAGCTTAAACAGAACGTCCTCTTGTACGTCGTAAACTGTCATATCCTCATGCCTATAAACTGCCCTATCCTTTCTTTCTAATCAAGATATTTTCCAGTAACATAACCCACTTTCCTTATTTATTTTATTATTTATCAGGTTAACCTTTCCTTTATTACTTAGTATTCTTATTTTCCCCTCCTCCGTTCCTTGCTTTCCCCTCATTCATGACCAAGGTTTTTTTTCCTTTCCCTTTTTCCTCTTCTCTTATTTTCCTTATTTTGAATTGCATTTATCTTCCTTCTCATGTCAAATCATCGACTCTATTCTGTGCGCACTGCCATATAATTGCCCCTTCTTTGACTTTGCGTCCCTCTTATGTTCTCCATTCTCCAATATTACTTCATAACTTCATCTACACCTCCGTTAAGATCCCTTCCTGATCTTATTCCTTCAACCACTATATTCTTCCTTCTTTCCTCTCTATCATTCCTTTTCATCCTTCTTTCTATTTTTCTCAACCTCTCCTTAATATCCCCCCCCCCCCCCAGTGAACTTCTGGATTAAGCATTGCATTCTTCCAACCTACTTTCCGACCCCTCCATTTTTTTCTCAGGCTCGCCCTACTCCTCCAGTTTTTGGTCTAGGTTCTGCATCCTTTTCTTTGAAATCTCCCTGAATTTATTCCGCTACTCCATATATATTCTGACATATGTAATTTCCCTTATAATTTCTTGCTTGATCTCTCCCATACTTTCTTCTCCTTTTTTCATTTACTGACATCACCTCTATTTCCTTTGAAGTTTCCCTTACCCCCGTTTGAGTAACGACACGTGATTCAATTGTGACTTTTTATGTTGAAGTGTCTTTGAGATTTGTTAATAATCAGGGTATTTTTGTTCTTAATCGTAAAAATTACGACGTTTCTTTTACGTTAACATGAGAGTGTGTCCGGAGTGTGAAGTGACGATTGTCAGAGGTGGTCCAGAGGTCCTGGCATGTGTCAAGTGCCATGGGTGTAGTTTAACATGGTTCTACTGGGAGCTAGTGTCTTTTTCTGAATGGCAATAATACTCAGGAGGACCCTGCCTTGGTTGTTTGAACCATATTTTATTTATACCATATACAGGGTGATCCCGAACTCATCATATTTCTTGAATGTACAAATTCCTTGTTTAAATCTGACCAAAAAAATGTAGTTGCAAAATGTTTTACAATCAATAGTTTTTGAACTATTGAGGGTTGTAAATACCCAAAAGTAGCTCGCTATTCTTGCACGTGCATAAGCATCCTGCGGGAACACTGATACACACTTTACTTCACTTCAATACAGTAAAGAGAGTCGTGACAATCGAATCAGAGGTAGACAATTTCAGAGCAACCTGAAATTCTTGAAACATATCACCCTCTTTGTTTGGTGGTTCCACTGATTTGAATCAGAAGCAAAGATACTAGTTTCAGAAAACTTTGATCGATATCGTTGATCGAAATTGATCCATACAACAAAAATCACACACTTTGATACCAATTAGAGTTTCTGTCAAATAACTCGCAGCAGAACTACAACAAACTGAACATTCGTGAACCCAAGGTTACAATCTTATCAGCAAAATTAAAATTTCAGAACACGTTTCCTAACAATAAAGGCACACACTTTGATACCTCGCAGAGTTCCGGTTACATAATTTTTAATAGTAAGATTTAATAAGCAAGGTTTACCGCCTCTATAACAAAAAAAATAACTCCTAATAAAACTAACAACAAACTTTACACTCGTGAATTGAAGGTAATATTATTTCTAACGAAGTTTGTATCCAAAGAAAAATTACAAAACAAGTTTCATAACAACAAAAGCATACACTTTAATTCTTCTTACAACAAACTAAACCTTCAAAATCCAAGAAAGCATTCTTTCTCACGAACCTATTAGAGAAATCTTAACTGAAAAAAACAACATTTTCTAGGACTTCCGTTTCCCGCGTGAATGTAAAGAGACACAGTGCACGTTGGTGAGAAGTTTTTGTCGGATTTTGGTTGAAATTAGATTGAGTGAGTGTAAAAAGACACTTCAAGAGGTTTATGAGTGAGAGGGTGAATGGTGTGTGAAAGTGGAGAGTTGGAGTGTGGGTATTTTTCACGATTGGGACAGATTAGTTATATTGATATACGGCATCTAGTTCGGAGTGATGTCACAGTCTGTGGTAGCCGATTAAGTAGGCGATAGTTTCTGGTTGGTGAGAGGCGTGAGGCAAGGTTGTCCTTTGAGCCCACTTCTATTTATTATCTTGATCTCAGACTTGGAAGAAGCAATGAGCAGGAAAGGGTGGGGAGGTGTCAAGATGGGTAAAGTAAACATATATACTCTGGCATACACAGATGATATAGTAATGATAGCAGAGGATGAAGAGGGAATGGCGGGTCTAATTACAGGGTTGGACAAATACTTAGATGAGAAGGAATTGACATTGAATGTAGAAAAGACGAAGATAATGAGGTTTAGAAAAGGAGCTGGAAAAAAGGAAGTATGGACTGGGAGATGGAAGGGTGTGAAGATAGAAGTAAAAGAAGGTAAAGGAGAATATGGTTCTTTGATACACTAGTATGTCCAGTTTAAGGGTATGGATCGGAAATATGGGGATGGAAGGGAAGGGAAGAGATGTAAAGGCTACAGGTGCGATATGTGAGATGGACTCTAGGAGTGGATTGGAGGACACCTGGATATATGGTGAGAGAGGAAACGCAAAGGGATAAATTAAGTATCAGAGCAGGGAAGAGGGCATGGAAATTTGAAGAAAAGCTGAGAGGGGTAAAGGGAGGGGAGTTAGCGAAAGAATGTCTGAAGGAGGTAGAAGAAAGAAGAGGAAGGGGGTTTGAGTTAATAAAATGGGAAAAAGGAAGAAGGGAGTTTCTTACAGATAGACCAATAAACTTCGAAGAATTAGAAGAGAAAGAGAAGGAAAGACAATTATCAGAAAGATGGGAAAGGATAATGGAATCAAAATACAATAAATGGTATCAGATAATAGAAAAGGAAGGATTACCAAAGTATTTGGAAAAGGGGTGGGGTGAAAAGAGATGGACAAGAATAGCAAGATTCAGATTGGGGAAGGAGGTCAGGGAAAAGATGTATTGGGAAGAAAAAGGAAAGAGAAAGTGCGGAATATGTGAATGGGAAGAATAGACATGGGAACATGTATGGTAAGGATGTATGAGAGGAATGGAGAATAAAGGAAGCTGGCAAGAGAGCGTGGAAAGGATTCTGGGGGAGGAAGGACAAGGGGAGGAGTGGATCAGGGGATTGGAGGAAGCTAGAGGAGCGAATGAGATATAATGGAAGAATGATTGTGTAAAGGAAAAGGTTCAGGTGAAAAAGAAGCGAAAGGAAAAGGAAACGGAAGTCACATAGAAAAGAAAGGTAGATAAAATTGTACAGCAAGAATAAGTAGAATTAGGTAGAATAAGATAAGGCTGCGCTCTTTCTCTCCCGCTCGTACGCTAAAGAATGCTCAAACACTCGTTCGCTCGTCGTGTATATGTATATATTAGGAAGTAAGATAAGCTGAGAGAAAACAAGAGAAAATTGTTGAAAATCTTTGTATATATGTATGCAACTTATACAAAAACTAAACGTTCGTGTTCCAAACAAACAGTCGTCTTACAGAAAGCAAGGTAGAAATAACAAAACACGTCTTCTAACAAGAAAGGCATGCAATTTCATCCTTCGCAGAGTTTCTGTTACATCACTTGTAGCAAAACTAACAACAATCTGAACATTCATGCATCCAGATTGACAGTCTCTCTTACGAACTTATAAGCAGGATTAAAAGAACAAAACAACTTTTTTGAAAACAAAGGCAGACACTTTGATTTTCCGCAGAGTTTCTGTTACATAACTTGCAATAAAACGAGAAACAAACTTAACATTCTTGAATTCAAGGTAACATTGTTTCTTACAAACTTTTCAGGAAAATTAAAATTACGAAATAAGTTTCCTAGCAAAAAAGGCACACACTTTGAAACCTCGCAGAGTTTTTATTACATAACTTTCAATCAAACTAACGACAAACTTAAAACTCGTGAAAACAAGCAAAAAGTTTTTCCTGCAGAGTGTTTGGGCGTGATAAGAATAATAAAGAACGTTTTCTCATACAAAGGCACACACATTGACACCTCGCAGAGTTTCTGTTGAATAACTTGCTATAAAACTAACAAAAAAATTAACACTCGTGAATCCAAGCAATATTTTTCTCCAGAGAATCATCAACGTAATAAGAATAATAAAGAACGTTTCCTCACAACAAAGGCACATACTCTGATACCTCGCGGAGTTCCTGTTACATAACTTTCAATAATAATAACAACAAACTCAACACTTCTTTATCCAAGCAAAACATTTTCTTCCAGAGAATTGTCAGCTTGATAAGAATAATAAAATACATTTTCTTACAACAAATGCACACACTTTGGTATCTCGCAGAGTTTCTGTACCATAAATTTTATTAAAACTAAAAAAACCTAGCACTCGTGAATCCCATCAAAAAGTTTTCCTCCAAAAAATTATCAGCGTGACAAGAATAAAGAACGTTTTCTTACAATGAAGGCACACCCATTGGCACCTCGCAGAGTTTCTGTTTGATTACTTGTCACAAAATGAACAACAAACTGAACATCTTTTAATTGAAGGAAGCAGCCTTCCTCAAGGATTTATTAGCAAGATTGAAATAACAAAGTACTTCTTCCAACAATAAAAATTCCACCTCCTAACTCGTCGCAGAATTTTTTCAAATCAGACAAATTTCATTCAAAATCATCCTTATTCTTCAGATCTCTTGTGGACGATGAGCAAAACTTCTGGTGGGAATGGGACAAAGTAGTAAAGGCCTGTCGAACCAGACTCATTACAAAACTAGAGAATTTACACCCATAGAAATCCTATGCAACAAGAAACCATCACGGGTTTGGGGAAAATGTCTGAGGCTCCCTGATCTGCTAACAGATATTCTCTACGAACAAAAAATTGAATTGTATCGTGAAAGGATTCGACGTAAGGAAAACCAACCAGCTGAAAGATTCGAAAAATCCCACAAGAAAATCTTGATAATAAATAGTTTTTTTTTCAATTTCATTAGTTTCCATTTCAATGTATAATAAATTCAAAATGATACTTCAAAAACTACTAAGAAAGCTTTGAAAACAGAAACTGTACCATGAAACTGAAAGTGATGCAGTATTTTCCGGATATGAGGACAAGTTTCATAAAATTGTGTGGTTGCTGACTTGTGGCCCTTCTTTTTTTTGTACCACTAACCATAATCTCTTGCGAGGTAAGCATAACTCTTGAAGAAACATAATCGGTTAAGTACCGAAAGTACTTTGCTTTTTTTTGAATCCAGGAAATTGTAAATGATTTCGTAGTCCTGTGACATGTATTGAATTTTTGAAAATCGATCATAGTTTCCTATCAGAAAAAAAATCGTGAAGCATCAGTTTACATCTCGCGACCGGATGTGATCGACTATTTCCCAAGTATCAAGTGCAGTGTAAACAATTTTTCGATTTCGGTGCGATTGGGTTTTGAATCTCAAAAGCTGTTTGTGCAGTTTTTCCATCTTAAACACAAGCCATAAGGTTTTACTCTGGTGACGAACACTTATCTATTTCCTAAAATTAAGTAAATATAACCAAAGTCACACATTATTTCTACTTTTCATGATTTTCTGAAAAAGGTACTACTTTTGGTGGTACGATAAGAACTTGAGTTGCTGGACTTCTTTGAGCAGTCTTTTCATCGAGAAATACAACATGCGAAGTTAAGTTTTGATGATAAGCTTTTATTTATTTTTTTTGAAAAGGCCACGGGTCAGCGAAGATACGAATTCTTCAAACTTATCCTTGTATTCGAAAAATACTGCATCACATTCAGTTCCATAATACAGTTTCTGTTTTCGGAACTTTTTTTATTTTCTGACCAAAGAAACCATAAAATTTAGCAGATTCTTAACCTGGCTTATCATTTACAAGAAAGAACTCAAACTGGGATTGACAGTTTTTTTTTATTTTCGAAAAACATATGGAGGAGAAATTCTGCGATGAATCAGGCAGCGTATTCTTCCTTGTAAAGTGAGGTATATTGTCATTCAAATGTTTCTAAAAAAATGTAAAATAACTTTTTTCTTGGCTTTACAGGGGGTAAGTTTGTTGTTCGTATTATTACAAGTGATATAACAGAAACTCTGCAAGGAATCATAGCATGTTACTCTTTTTGTTAATAAAGGTGTTTTTTAATTTTTTCCTTCCTTATGAACTTTCGAGAAAAACAGTTTGCTTCCAAATTCACGAATGTTCAATTTGTTGTTACTTTTGATACTAGTTATGTAACAGAAACTCTGAAAAGAATACAATTGTGTACCTTTTTGTTAGAAGACATGGTTTATTATTCTTCCCTTGCCTATAACTTTCTGTAAGAAGAGTGTTTGTTCGAGACAAGAATGTTCAGATTGGTGTTAGTTTTTACAAGTTATGTAACAGAAACTCTGCGAGGTATCAAAGCTTTTTTTCTTGGAAAACGTGATCTATTATTTTAATTTTGCTAATAAGTTCGTAAGAATGAATGTTACAAAGGATTCACGAGTGTTAAGTTTACAGTTAGTTTGTTAGTTTGGTTACAAGTGTGGCTTCTGAAAGCAGTAAAAGCAATATATAATGGTAGCAAAGCAAGTGTGAGAGTAAATGGACAACTAAGCGACTGGTTTGATATTAGACAGGGCGTTGGGCAAGGATGCGTTATTTCCTCTTGGATGTTTTATATATACATGGACAAATGTCTGAGAATGGCTCTATTCGCCTTGCGTTTGCAGATGATAAGATCGTTACGGCAGAATCAGCCGAGGATTTGCAGAGGATGTTGAGCAGACTGGATACCAGTATAAAGATCATGGGCCTTAACATTAACGTCAATAAAAAAAAATCATGGTGTTCGAATGTAAGGATGCAAAAACACACTGCAATATTACCCTGAATGGTGAGAGGATAGAACAAGTTTATCATCTCGTGTATCTTGGAAGTTTATTCACTTCTGACGGGAAGATAGATGCAGAGATTTCCAGTCGTACGAATGAGGGTGGAAAGATTATCGGCAGTGTACGGGGTATTACTAAAAGTAAAAATGTAACAAATAAAGCTGAAATTGCGATATATAATTCTGTGCTAGCACCAACTGTCCTGTACGGAAGCGAGACCTGTACTTGTCAAGAAAAGGACAAGAGTAAACTCAACGCGATCTGCATGCATTTTCTGCATAATATGTGCGGTAAAACGCTAATGGACAAAGTGATTAATGAGTGGGTTCTCAAAGAATGTGGTGTAGAAAAACGTATGTTTGGAAAGAGTAAAAGAAATTTGCTGCGATGGTTCGGTCACGTTGAGAGAATGTCTCTAGGTAGGGTGAATGGTAGCGTACCCAAAAGCAGACCAAAGAAGGAATGGATAGAATGTGTGAACGAGACCCTCAAGAGGAGAAATATAAAGAGCCGTATAAACACAAGAGCCTGTATGAATAGATGCATGGATGTGGAAGAAGCAAGAGATGTATGCCAGGATAGGGATGTTTGGAGAGCAATTGTATGTAAGTGTTAGAAGTTGTAACGTTTCGTAATAAGGGTGAATTCTGAAAGTTTAGTTTCTACATTTCCGATTCTGAATATCT
>WSXT02124895.1:0-10852 GCA_011762715.2 Neuroterus valhalla
GTATGTATGTATGTATGTATGTATGTATGTATTTATGTATGTATGTATGTATGTATGTATGTATGTATGTATGTATGCATGCATGGATGTATGCATGCATGTATGTATGCATGCATGTATGTATGTATGTATGCATGTATGTATTTCTGTATGTCTGTATTTCTGTCTTTCAGCACGATAACTTTCGAAAAACCTGATCGATTTGATTGGCCTCTAGTACACTCTCTTAGTGACAGAAACTAAATGTCAAGTTCGTTAGGTAGCTATTTTGGAAAAAAAGTTAGAGCATTTGGAAAATTTATGAGACCATTTTTTTCAGAACTCGGAAATTTTAAGTACAGCTTCCTATATCGAGTACTCAGTTGAACAATTTATCCCTTTGATGTTTTCTGACGAAAATAAAATTGTCAGAGTTATGTCGTTTTCAAAATTGAAAAATATAAACAAGAAAGAGAATTTTTAGCCAGACAACGGGAGATATGAAAGAAAATTATAAAAGAAAAATGTTTATTTCTGTCAGCCCTACAAGATGGCTTTCACAACTTTTTGAATTTTCTCAAAAAATCGAAAAATCAAATTTTGGTCGCATGATAAATGATGAAAAACAGAGAGTTTCATTTTTTGGTAAAAGTATGCAAGGTACGGGAAAATTAAATCAACAAAAATTGTGCTCAAAGAAAAGATCTACAAATTTGGTAAAATATACTTTTTGATAGAACAAGTAGTTCGTGCTCTATTAGGAAATACCATATTAAAAAGGAAAAAATTTAACTTTCGGACGATTGTCATAAGCTTACGAAAATGAAATAGACACAAATTCCCGAAAAACATCTGAAAATTTGTTATAATTTTTCCGATTGAACGCATAGTTCTTGTTCAAATCATATAAAATAAAATAAAACATGAAACAATTATATTTCTAGAAAAAGTACACAACATATGAAGAAAATTTGTCAACGAAACTTCTTTATCGTTTCGGACGAATTATGATCGACTGCGCAGCATGAGATACGAGAAGCTTTAAGAAAAGGGAATTCACAATCATCCAATTAAAGTAGTCGACATTTCGCATTCGAGTTTCGAAAGCTCTTTATTCCAATAAAGACCGAGCGCGAAGCGCGAGATACCATAGACGCGCGCCACAGACGCGCTCAAACTTGCGAACGAAGCGCGCGATGAGAATGTGCCCACGCAGCGGGCAAATTTTTCAAATTATGATGCCACTGAATTAACGTGATACTCTTACCAATACCCTTGAAGGCAGATTTGAATGAGTAGAATTTAGATAATAATTTTTTATTTTGATATTTTCTCTCCATAAATGAACTATTGTTATCTACTGATTTATTGTCTCCCAATTAGGAAACGACTGAAATTATGATAAATATTCTCTGAATTTCCAACCATTTTTTGTGGTTCAAGTATTAAAGATATTCTGAAAGCTGTCATTCGTAAAGAACTTGAAGTTAAAATACACGAAAATACTTTTGATAAAACAGTTGGAATTCAATCATTTCATAATTGATCCTACAAAAATGGTCCGTACTCCGGAATTCGGTATGAACTAATAACTATATGCGCACACTTAAAACATTTGGTTAATGGTAACCGAATTCAAGTAAAATTACTACAGCAAATATATCAAACAACCTAAGAAACATTTTTCAACTATTTAAAGTTAGATATTTCTATACTGAACACAACCTTTTTTTTAACGTACCAATGTACCCCTCCTTATCCCTAGCCCTGCTCTTTAATTGCATCAATTTGAAGCAAGAAAAAATAAGTATTTCATTATAATAAATGAAAATTTATCTTCCTTGTCTCTGAAAATCCAAATGTTTGGAACTTAACTAATCATGACTAATTCAATTGCTTAGAACTACTTATTGGTTAGTAAGAATGTACGATTTTATTGAGGACGAAATATATAAATAAAAAGAAGGTTGAAATATGGTTAACGTAATAGATATTATTGTAGTGTTAGAAGAACGTCATTTCTCAACTTTGTCAAAATTCTCAAAACAATCAGAAGGCAAATTGCGAATAATATGTATACGCTTTGCCATCTCTATCAACACATAGAATTTACAATTCACTGCTACAAAATGATAAACTTGGCACTATTTGCACACTTATGAATCCCCCCTACTTGCACAGTATACACAAAAGATTAACTAGTAAATTTCTCGATTAATTACTGACTCAGTCCATGACTAATTCAATTAGATAACTTCACTAGTAAGCCTACTCAACCAACTCTCCAATTCATAAAAAATTTATTAACACTGATAAACGAGCAGACGCGAATTCGATGGATGATTACGGGTAAGTGGAGGGAACATATCAGGCAATATTGACGTTGCACAGTGATTCCAAATGCCTGAAAAGCGATCAAAAGTAAAAAAAATCATTTAAAAAAATGGTTTTCTAGAGTTTCCGTTCACTTATCATTATTCTAAGACCTCGAAAAAGCGGTAAAGAGAGTCTGAATCTTTATATAATGTTCTATGGCTCTCTCTAAAGTTGCGCTTCCTAGAGGCAAAATTTCACGCTTTCAATCGTTAGTAAATTGTTTTTTATAAAAATCGCGTGATTAATATAAAAGTCAAGCAATTGAAATTTTCACTGACGGAACCTCATTCTAACAGTTTTTGTAATTGAATGAAACAAATTGAAACTCGAAAAAAAAAGATTGTTGAAAAAAATGATAATAAACTCTTTATTGTGTATGATCCTATATTCCCAGCTAGCAGTCGTTGATAAAACTATGCACAAATAATCTTAACCTTAAGTAATCACTTCCGCCTCTTTTTGAAAAAGCCGAATAAAGCTGTTCCTAGCACATATCAAAAAATGAGCTGCTACTTTTTGCAACCTTGCCGTTGATGCGAATTTTTATTTGGTTTTTTCAGCGCGCCTACATGCCGCCACGGTGCAGCAGCAGCAACCCATTGCGACCTGTTGCAACTCATTGCGTTGGTTCAGTTGACGCTGCGCCCAAATATATCATCGAAGCTCACATTGAACTTGCACTTCATAGGTGAAAGATTCTGTGCCAATCACAATAAAAAAGTTTTTTAATTTTGAGAGTGTGTGATTGTTGTAAACGATTCGTGATTCTGAATAAACTGCAATGAATTCTACGAATTTGAAGGGATTCTAAATAACTTTTGCAGGTTCAAGGTTATTTTTGAAGACTAAGAAACTAAGACATATTTTGACAAATTTCGGAGTAT
Organism: Neuroterus valhalla; assembly: GCA_011762715.2. Classification (NCBI taxonomy): domain Eukaryota; kingdom Metazoa; phylum Arthropoda; class Insecta; order Hymenoptera; family Cynipidae; genus Neuroterus; species Neuroterus valhalla. Next base: position 3,240 of record WSXT02124895.1, read on the forward strand.
TTTCAATGGTTTTCAATAAATTTCAGAGGCTTCAACGAATTCTGAACATAGAAGATAATACTAGAAAATATTCGTTATGTAAATATTCCAGTGAATTATTATTATATTCCGAACATTCCATAAGTGTTCAATAAGTTCCTAAACATATTATCTAATTGTATGTAAATTCACGTCATTTCAGAGGATGATATATGGATTCCAAAGGATGAATAAAGAATCCAATAAATTCAAATATTACAAGGTATATCCGAAGATCTTCAATAATCGTCAAGATTTTAGAATGTTTTGGAACATTTTGAAGAAATGAGAATGAAATCCAAAAATTTGAAGGGATTTCGATGGTCTTTCAGGATTTAAGGTTATATCAAAGAGTCCATGAAAGTTCCACATGTCTTGCAAAATTTCGAAGGATTCCTAGTTGATATCAAAAGTTCTAAGGGTTTTTAAGGGATTTTTAAGATTCTATATTATCAGAGAAGTTTCCAAGGAATTTCAATAGATTCTTCGAAGGGAATTCAGAAGGTTTGAAAGATGGTTAAATATATTTCAAGATATTCCGGAAGATCCTAAGAGATTCACAAAAATGTCAAGCAATTTCCCAGGATTTCGAATATTTTTAGGGACATAAACAAATTGTATACATCTAATTGAAATTGCGGGAGATTAGAAAGGATTTTTCGGGACGATTCAAGGTTGAGGAAATTTTAAAAAATCACAAGGGTCTTGCAAGGGGTTTCTACAGGATTTATTATATTACCGAGGATTTCAATTATTTGGAGGGATTTTGGAAGCTCTTAATGTATTTTGATTAACTCTCTTGGATTCTAAGATAGAATTTTAGTGCATTTTAAAGAACTCATCAATAAGAATTGCGAGAATGCCAAGATTCCAAGAAATCTTCGATTCTTCCAAGGTTTTTATGGAGATTTTGAAGAATTCAGAATATTTTTGAATATTTTATAAGTTTTTGAGGAATTTTTGATTGCTTTGGAAATTTTTAGGGGTATTATAAGATTCCCAAGTATTTGAAATATTTGAGAGTTTCAAAAGATCCTGAGAGATAAGAAAAATTGAAAGCTCTTTTTTCATTGGATTCGATATCCTAAAATTTTAAGAATCGAATGGGAAAAACCTAGTTTCGAGATATTCAACTTCTGCATGCAGGATCGGGATTGGAACAGATTTAGGAGTAGGCCATTTAAAAATAAGAAATTGAGGAAATGCTCATCTGTTGGAGTTCGTAACCGCGAAAACGACGCGAACAAATGCGAAGCAATCACGGAGAAAACAGTATCCCCTAAATTTACTGAACATTCTATGTTAAAGAATTTATGTTTTTGTTACAGAAAAAAAGTAACAATGACAGATTATTTGAGTCAATATTACTTCCCAATATGTCAGGTTTACCTAGAATATTTGCAAGCGTCCACTGTTAACGTGACTAGAAATATTTGTAATATTTACAGATTTTATAAGTTGATTATACGCGCACTTGATAGTACTGATATTTTGTAAGTCTTACATAAAACTCAGTAACCGTTACAGACTTTGTCAGTTGTGTATACTATCACCTCCATGCATACTCGTCTGGGAAAACAAATGCCTAACGTTCACTTAACGAAGCGACAAGGTATATAGTTTTATCTCTCTGGTTTTATATATTATTATAATATTTGTTGAATAATTAGAATCACAAAATAATAGATTACTATACGCGTAGACGTGCTGTGCTATTATTATTAAGAAAATGGTGTTTTTAGAGTGCAGTTAAATGTGAAAGTGTGTATTCGTAAATCTTAACCTCAAAAAGATGGCACGTGCTTGCAAGTGCCTCGACTATTCTAGAAAATTTTATTTATGTAATTACTAAATAAACAATGGATAAAAAATTTGTTATATAATAAACAAAAGAGTTGATGAATGAAATGTTCTAAAAATGTATATAAAAGAAATGTGCGTCGTACGAAATTTATTTGAGATCCATCAGTGTAAGTTATATTATATAAGAAAATATATATGGTAAGCCTAAAATGAAATCGAGAAGTTTTGTTTATACAGTGAAGTTCATAAATTTATAGTTATATATATATATATATACTTGTTTATACATTTCAAAATTTTGTAAAAATTCTTTCAGGAGGTCCTATTCTCTAAATCAAAATAAATATAAAAAGTTGCGAATGAAATAGTGCGAGGTTGTTTGTAAATAAATTTAGTAAACATCTCAACTAATTTTTAAGCATAAAACTACGAATTCACAGTAACATCTTTACTACAATTCTAATGGTAAGAAATGTCTTCTTATTATTGCCAATTGCTTTATAGTAACGATTTCATCCTGTATAAATTAATATTTTTCTACTATAAATCTTAGCAAAGACGCTTACCAAATACCTAATTATAATACCTTATTTCTATTCAGAGAATATGGAATAATCTGTAATCCTCACAGATACTTTTCTGTAACACCTACAGGTATTTGTCGGTAATCGTCATATATATTTGTCAGTAATGCTTACGGGTATTTCATGTTAGTGTTACGACTAGATCCTGTAACAGTTACAGATTCTATTTACATAAATTTTATGTAATGAGTACCGAAATTCTATGCTGTCACTATATTAGCATAGGAAATCTGTAATGGTTACAGACTTTTCGGTATAATTGCAATGTATTTTTTCTCTCCGTTAACGTGAAGTTCGATCGTATCGTGGATATCGATCCTCGCTTGCGCGGTCGGCTTAGTTCCAACCGCAGTGTCGCACAGGGAGCGCTAACTTTTTCGAACTCTCACAGTCAAGATAATTCGTCTAAGCTGTGAAAGGAGAGAAATGTTAGCTATCAGTCGTCGAAAATTTTAGTTGTCGTCATTGTATGTCAGTTTGGCTCAACAGCATGCTATTCTTTCTTACTGTTCTTTGAGAGAAGGAAGAACTAAAAAGAAGGAGAATAGAAACAAACTTCTCCCTTCCTCAATGATGGATTCATTCCTGAGGAATTTATCGTCCATTTTGGTATAGAAGAAATATTATTAGGAAAATTGAAGTAATAATAAATGATAAATGATTTTCCAAACTTTTAATTATTTACTTTCTTTCTGGTATTGGCGATTGCATTTTACCAAGACTTGGCCCAATAATGGGCCAATATTCGCCGCCCGAGTCTTGGCATGGGCGTAGACGCCCCAAGCTTTTCCCAACGCTGGACCACGGCGGCATTGGTCCAATCATGCGCCAATGGTAAGGTCTCGGCAATTTCCCCCTGGGATGTTATTGATGATAATCTGTTCATATCATAATTTTCAATTGGAGTCACCAAATTTGCAAATAATAATTATGTTTCTGAATCCCAATTTGTTTTGTAATAACTCTTAGAAGCTTCGCGCATCTGAAAGTAATGATTAGTTAAATTTTCTGTATTTCAGTTCGGTTATCTTATTAGGAGAATTATGAAGCACTATAAATTTGTTGATTAACAATTATTCCAATAAAGACCGGAATCTAGGGAAATTCTGAACAAGTAACGTTAGGGTAAGCCGCGTAACATTTTTTCCATTTGGAATTAGGCTTGTATGAATTTGAAAAGTCACGGTGTCTTGTGGTCATATTCGATACCTCTTCTCTCTCCATAGGATTATGGAAGAGCTGTATACCGAACAATCATCTTAAAATTGATGTTCTTATATTCTTATTTTCAGAAGCGGGCATGATTAATAACGAAACTTTACTTTGAATGTATTATTCTCCTGTTTAAAACGAATAAATGCCTCACATAGTACGGGTTAATGAAAAAAAAGTTAATTAAAACTGAGAAAGAAAGCTTTTATACGTGTAAAAGAAATAATGGGATCCCGCAAATATTGAACATACGCCGTGTGTCGAACTTTTGATTTACAATTAATTTTGAGTTTTCAAGATGATTTGATTCAAAGCCATGAAGATCATATTGTACCTACATCAACGTATTTGATCACTCTTATTAGTACAGTCAATTTTTCAAATTTTGAAGAACTGAATACCATAAGACATTTTTTTGCTGAAATCGCTGGGAGAGCATCCGAAAAACTTAACCTGAGAAATCTCAAACTTTTCCCATTGCGTCAACATGCTTCGATGAAAAGTGTAATTAGATGGCGCTTAAGTACCCAAAATGCGTTTTCTCGCTTTCCTACACATAAAAAAAAATTTCATTGCAGAACTATCAATGTAAAAGTTGTTTGTCGGACTAAAATCTACAAAGTTTATATAGAAACTTTCCTTGTCCGACTTACCGTTCACAAGTTAGAGCGTGACAAACCTGTCACCGTAGATTTCCCATTGTTTCCGACAAGGACGACATTAGTGTGGGTACAGAATAAATCATTACTTGAGACTGAATAAATGATTTTTTGTAAGAAGGACTTTCAAATTATTCCTAATTATGATAAATTCTTATTATTATTCAGTATTTATTAATGATTTTTTTTCCAAAACTATGATGACTTCAGTATTGAACATGATTTAAGAAGGTTTTTTAAAATTTTAATGAAACGAGCTGTACAGAAATGTGCTAATAATTGTTGTTGAGCGTGCAACATGGAAAATACGTGTAAGTATTTATTATTTCATAGAATCTTGGCTTGGTTAAAAGAAAAAATGCTTCGTCCATGCCAATTTGCATTTTATTACAAAACCAAACAGTTGTTTTACAATGTCAATGAAATTTGCATAGTATTGTTAACTTCTTATTTTGCAGCTTTTTTGGTACTTTAGCGCCATCTACTATTTGCACTTTCCATCGCTGCATGTCGACCTATGGAAGAAAGTTGTACAAAAACATTGCCCCTATCATTTTTTTCCTGCAATTTTTCCCAAAAACCTACCATTTCCTATATATATTAAATCCAAGAACTTTTGGAGTTTTCTCAAAAACCCGCCTCTGAAGGATCCCGCATTTTCAGGTAAATATTTTTGGATGTTCTTCTAGCAATTTCCGCAAAAAAAAATTTGTGGCATTTTTTACCAAAAACGACCTTTTTCTGACCGATTGATTGTACTATTATAACAAATGGCGTATAAAGCATTGACGTGAAGCACGCCTTATCTATTTTGGTTATTTAAAATATAGTCATTAAATTAAGATTCCGTATATTTGTATATTTCGTATTTTTTGGTGATTGTCATCATTGTTCGCATTTAAACCGTAATTTTCTTTAAAACCAAACCTCAAAAATCTTGAGAAAAAATACGTAGTAAAACTAGACAGCGTTAGTTAAGCGCCTAACCAGCATTCCGTAAATAGACATGGGTAAAAAGGAATTGTACTGGCTTTCGCATGATTCAAGACTGCCACCAAATTTTTCCGTATTTTTTATTCCGTATTATATTTATATTTTATGTAATATTTTACATGCATGAATCGATTACTCTGAACACTCCTTCTTATATAGCTATGGAAAATAAGTTCGTTATATACTGTGAAAGATAAAATATGATGACCGACCGACTAATACCCGACAAATTCAGGAATACGAACAATTTATTGTCTCATAATTTGTATTATCAGCTGCACACAATCCTTTATATTACACTTGCATCATGTAGTAACGTGTATATAATCTTAAGATTTTCTTCACTCAACGTCATGAATTACGGAATGTTTCAGATTAATTATGATATAAATATTACTCGGCACATTCAAAGCTACTCTCCCCTATAAATTGAGAGAAGTGATTTTTAAATTCTTTTCATTTATGATGAAAGTCATTCGATTCATCTGACTTTGGACCCATCCAGTTTTCGTCCATTCTCCATGTTTTGAGACCCTAAAAAAAACTGAGGAGACTGAAAATTCCATTTTCCTGAAAAACTAGGCTAGATACAGTAAATAGATGAGAAACTAAAATTATTGTCCCAGAAAAAGTTCCACAAAATTACTCGCAAGCAATTGTTAATATGGATAATAGATCTGATTTCAAACGTGGAAAATGCTATGAGAGAAAATACCTGAAAAGTTACCTGCAAGCTTTTACCAACAGCACCCGTAGTTTGGCGGGAAAATGTGAATTTACACATTTTCATAATCTATGATGGAAGGTATTAGATTCATGTAAATTTGAACTTATCCAGTTTTCGTCCACTATTTACGTTTCGAGATCTCCTAAATCGTAAAAAATGGTTGCTGCGACATGTCCGTCTGCTTGCATGTCTTTTGGTATGTCTGTAATCTGACGACGCGATAAAATTTTCCCCTGGTTCCTAACATACTGCAAATTTTTTATGAGAACTATGAGATTTGTGAGCAATTTTTTAAATTTGGTCGAGCTTTGTTTCACAATTTTCAGCTGCTTGTAGAATTATGATGTAAGATGTCGATTTCTTCATGCCTACACTAAACTTGAGTAATATTACATGTAAAGCGCGAGTGTCATAATGAGAATTTATTCCTCGAGCCCAAAGAAGTTTTGGGGAATTTATAGGCCTACATTTTCCCTTAATTCTCAAGAATCAAAATAGTAAAATTGAATAAACAGCACGTAGCGCTTTGAAAGGAAAAAACTGTCCTATTATCTTACTAAAATAAATGTTTGATTGAATATGACATTTTCATTTATTCAAAAAAATCGTTCATCAGAACAACAACTCATAACTTCAAAACAAAGAAACAAATATTTATTTTCTTTAAATCTGCGAAACTTTTTTTCGGTCGTATAGCGATGTCCAAGTTTATCAGATTGGAAGACAATATTCTCGAGTCGAAAAAACTTGCGTCTAAAATGTATAAGCTAAAGGAGAAATGAGACACGTTCATAATAAACACGTATCAAAAATGCAATGTCCTTTACTACCCACGGTGAAGACTCTAACATTTTTGATACTTTGAACCATAAAATGGTGAAAAAGTGAACCTTCACGTTTGAACTAAACAAAAAGTTGACCCCATCAGAGTTTCTCTGTGTGCAGGTCATGGAAAGGGTCCTGATGGCTTCATTATGCGCGCAAAGCAAATGCATGCCTGCTGTTTTATAGACTCACATCGATGTTAAACGACACGACCTCTGACGCCGTATACGCGGGTGGATTTTAATGGTGTGCATTATGGTGGTCCGAACGAGGCCTCATTCAAGGCGGCCTTAATATATATAAGGAAGGTTAAGACGTAGGTGCCAGCAGGGTGGACTCCCTGCGGACTGTGAATTCGAATTCGCGTTCTATCTCGAGACCCCGCTATTCGTTTCACCATTTTTCTCAGGTCTTGCTGATGAGAAACTTTCAGATCATTCTGCATCTTGAACATGGAAAAGCCTCTTTGAGATTCCGCATTTTTACGATCAGATCACTAATTCTAACCAAATCAAAAATTTTAATTCATGGAAGGGAATGCTGGATAATCGATCATTGGTATTTGATCCGAATTGACTTGCAAATCGTTGAACTGGTATTAAAAGTTAATATAAAGTTGTAGTTTTTTCGCCTTTGGTCTTGCGATTTAATTATGAGTGATGAAAAATAATGCGAACAGCACGTTTTTTTTGTACTATAATTTTTGCAAACAACGCGATTTTTCGTGAAATTTTTAGATTTTTCCTAAACACGAAAGTAGAAATATTTTCCAACAACTAGATGAAAATAGTA
>WSXT02124906.1:0-10852 GCA_011762715.2 Neuroterus valhalla
CTGGGAGGTAGGCAATAAAAAATCATTAATTTTGACATATTGGCTTTTTGACCGTTTCCCTTACCTAATTGCATTATACCAAACAAGTTTCATTCTTTCACAACTCTGTGAGACTGATATTTGCGCATGAAGTAGACGCATTCCGCATGCATTTCGTAAATTCGAAAATTTACATCTTCAAGCGCGCTGCGCGACCTTTTCTGGTCGTCCGATCGCATCGAGTAAGGTATCAAAAATCATCATTTTTGACGTAGCACCGAATGACGCTTAGCCCCCTCAACAATTCAGAAGTTGGTGCAAAACCGCCCACTCTAGGCTCTCGTGGTGGGGGATGTTCCCTCATCGAAGCTTCCGGTTCATTCAGAAAATCGCTTGTTCCAGTGGTGACGTGATAGTAGAGTGCTGAAAGTGGCGGTTCAATTAAAATTTTAATCTCAAGAAATTAATCTGTTCTAGATATAATTGGTATTTGGAAAAATATGGATGAATTATTGGAAACAATAAAACCATAATAAAGCTGGAAATTATATTATCCACAATTATTTTCATGAAACTACTTTCTAATAATATTAAAATGCAACGAGTTGCGTTGGAAAATATTTCTACTCATGAAAAAAAATTTACTACAGACAAATATTGTCGATTCCTATTCATTTCGTACGAAAATATCACTCGGCACTTTGAAAGTTGAACTTTTGCCTTCGAATCTTGACTTATTTGTCTCACAATTCGGCACAGAACAACTTGGCATTTTTCAGGTCTTTTTATTATTGTGTGAATTTTTTTGACACTTCGTCTTTAGACATCTTTGATTCACTTGGGTTAGACCGTAGGTTAGACGACCGCGATTTGTTTTGATTTTTGAATCCTGAAGTGCTCGACATATGCGCCACTACACTCAGTGGCCCATTTTCGAAACTTTTTGGCTTACGTTGGGGAACATCCCCCACCACGAGAGCTCCCAGACCTGTGTATACGACCGTGTACCGTACTAATTGTACTGTTATTTTTGACAAGATCATCATAGTCGCTCTTCGAAGAGCCTAAAACTAGCCTCAGATTTTCTTTTATATCCTGAGATTTCATATCGGTAGGGTTGTCTTCACTTTTTCTCATCCCAATATTATAGTTGTTCATATTTTTGAACGGATTGGAGGGCGATTCTCCGTTCAATGAAACAATGCTCGTGGACCAACAGGGATTCATAATTATCCATAAAATCCTGTTAGTTTATACTTCTTGCATAAGGTTGGTTCAGTCCTACCATAGTTTGTTGATTCTGTTCTATGAATTCGAATCTCCGATTCAAATTAAAAAATTCTTTTTTTCTTTCCAAAAATGCGTCTCTCTGCCTTCTCTAGACATACTTTTTTGATGAACTCTTTGGAGCTAAACTATACTCTAATATCTCACGTGCTCCTACAGGAGCCACTTCTCAATGGCATGCTTAGCCGATGCACGCAAAATTACGCAGTACATTTAAAGTCCATGATGAGCTTTTATAGTCTAATTTGTTGCAAGCATGTCAGCTTTCTCATTTCACCTAAAATTCTCATGTCCTGGAACCCAGATAAGATTTTTCCAGTTTCTTCCTGAGACTTCAAAGCATTCTTGTAGGCAGCTCCATGCTGGTTTGGAAGTGACTGATCGTGGATCAAGGGTCTCTAGAGCAGCCCGACTATTCGAGCATATGTGAATGATGGTCATAGGGAAGTTGTTAAGTGCGATCGTTATCCCAGCACTGAGTGACAATTCAAATATTTGATTTGAAAAAAAATCTTCTCTAATCGGAAGATGATCATTTGTTTGAACACGCACCTTTTCTTAATCGAGAATTCAACTAGTGACCGAAAAATGCAGAACACTGTACAGTTCTTCATACATGCCTTTTTGTTTAAAGACAGTTCTCCTATCTAATGCTCATTTTTAAAGAAGAAACAATTCCTCTCAATGATGTTTATGTATAATTTTTTTTCCACATTATGATTCTTCCTGCAAATGTCTCAGTGGATTAATTATAGAAATATCAGTTCTGAATAATAAAAACCGTACAATTTCGGATTTTACGTTCAAAGAAATTCGTAAGGTCTAAAATGGTACCTGATCATGATCAACTTCCCGGGCACAGCCAATCCCAAGAGCCGCCCGTTATGGTACCTGATCATGATAAAGTTCCCGGACAGACCCAATCCGGATAAAGGGCAGAATGCTAGAGCACAGTATCCCATAATAGTAGTAGTGTGAATAATGGGTAAAATAAATAGTTCAACCAACCTCAGTCAGTTTTAATTATTTCAAAACTTTACAAAGATCCCGTGCATCATACAGTTAGAAAAAAATTGACTAATGAACGGGTATGAAGATACATGCGCACCATCATTGTATCATTCATCATGATTGTATTTATAATCTTTTAGCTCAGGGCTTTCCTAACTTCTTCGTACAGTGACGCCTTTGGGACGTTGACATTTTTTCACGACGCCCCTCAGCCCAGCCCCCAACCCTCCGGACAAAAAATACTTACCAGTTATAGTACTAGCCTAGTAATAGACTATCAAAAAAACACTCAACTCTGATGGGTAAATATGAAGATTTGTGATTATTATTTTAGGCGTAGTGGAAGTTGTGACCGACTGTTGGCGCTGTGCTCTTTCATATTTCTCCCATTGAGTTGAGAGGGCCTAGCACTCACTCGATTCGGTCGCACGACACGCGACGCCCCAGGGCGTCGTGACGCACAGTTTGGGAAGCCCTGTTTTAGCTCATATCTATAGTCAAAACGAACAAGTTAAGAATGAAAATAAATTTTTACTCACTTCGAGAACCGCTTCTACCAAATTATGATATTGATAATAATGATATTCCTGAAATAGTACGGGATAGAAAGTTGACTGTCCAACCCAATTCTTTACCGTTATTGTTTATTACTATTCTTTACCGTTATATTTATGATTTTTTTAGTGTTTCTGTGTCCGAGTTTAAATTTTATAAACTAGATTTCTATTATTGGAATATATATAGAAGAGCATGTTTCTTTAGAACACTTTGTTTATTTCGTGATGATCAAAGGCAGGAGAAGTAATCTCTAAATTTTGAACAAAATGGAGAATTATCGTGTGTCAAAGGGATCTGGCACTTTAAGGGAGACATCGCAAAACTTGTGGATCTAGGTTAACTAGGAAGAATAGAATTATCCCTGAAAAAAAATTTTATTTTGACAAAGATTTACCATTTTAGATAAAAAATCACTACATCTAGAGTAAAGATAGAAAATTCTCAAACAGATTACTAAATCAAACAGTAGACAGTTGAAAACACACAACTGAGCTCATTTGGGTCGAAGATTGTAGCTGTCAAAATATCTCAATCAAATGCCTTTAATAGCGGGATCGACGATTCGTGAAACTTTTTGTTCGACTATTGTCGGCGCCGCGCCGGGTCGAAGCCGAAGTTAGATTGTGTGCGTGAAGTGTACCCACCAAAATCCACACGACGCACACTTGTACACTCTTCAGAGTCCACATTTATTTACCGACATAGTTTCCGTGATGCAGTATTCCGCACCACCAATCGAGTGATGGATACAAAAATCGATATCATGGATATATCAACAATATGGACCTATTCTGAACAAGTGTCCGCTTGGGTCACCACCTTATCACTACTTGACATTTTTAATGCATTGTTACTCTCTATTTCTCTTTGATAGATCCATCACTCGTGGGTTAATTAGGTTTACACCTCAAGATCGCCAGGATTGTCAGGATCGTCAGGATCGTTCAGGTTGACTACCCATTTCTCTCTGTGAGTTTACTTATATCAAAGGTTTTAGTAAAATAACTTAGAAACTTACGGCACTCAACGAAGCATTCGAATCCACCGCTGTCGGTTTTCACACATCCGTAATGTACCATTCCCTCTTGACAAACTTCTTCCAGTCTTTGTCTTCCTTTCCTTTGATCCACCTAATGTTTCATCCTACCGGATTCCAGCTCCTCTTTCCCTTTGACTCTTTGGCAAAAGGCACCTATTGAGCGAAAATAATACTCGTTGTACTGTCTTTCACACGAGGGTGACCCAAATAAGAAAGACATTTAGTTTTTTCCTCACACAACCTAATTTGACGAAACAAAAATTGTCTTAGAATGATGCTACCATGTTGCGGCTTTTTCTGGAATTTACAACTTTGTGTCCACTTTTCACTTAAAGTGAGTAACTATTCAATTTTATTTAGCATGAACAATTGTTGAAACAAATTGTGAATGTTCATATATATCTTCTTCTAGATTGATACTACAGAGTTGCGGGTTTTCCCTGAAATTTTAAACTTTTTATCACTTTTCAATTAGAGTAAAGTATTTATCAATTCATGTTAAAAAACAAATTATTTGAACAATTTATTATAATTGCTAATAATATTTTTTAGCTCAATGATAGAAACTTGTGGTTTTTCCTAAAATTCAAATTTTTTTCCTTTTTTTGCACTTGAAGTGAGTTAATATTTATTTTAATTCAATGAAAAGAATTATTTAAACAAATTGTTATTGTTAATACCTATCTCCTTTAAGGCTAGTAGTAAAAATTGCGGTTTTTCTACACTATTAAGCTTCTTATCAACTTCTCACTTAGTGGGGTAACAATTAAAGCGAGTTAAGAAACATGCTTATATAAAGAATTTGTTATTGTTCATGACCATTTTATCTTAAATAAGTGCTAAAAAGTTGTGGTTTTTTCTGAAATTTTTAACATTGTTCTACCTTTTCAGCTGTGATCAAATAATAAATAAATATTAGAGAGAATAATATTGTACGTAGTATTGTATTTTTTGAAGAAAATTATTTTTGTTCTTTTTTCAATGTTAAGAAAAATAATAGAAACAAAAGAGACAAAAAGAAAGAGTGGAACAATTGAAAGTAGATGCCTGGACTAGGTCTGTAAATGACTTGCATAAGTTTTGTTTTTAGTTCCAACGAGAAATTTACTGCAAAGCGTGAAAAAATAATTTGGAATTGCAAATATTTTAATGGAAGCGCCTCCCCCGCCCCTTCCTTCCGTGGATGGGAAATTACAAATTATCGTTTACGCTTTGCCATACAATTCTCGTTGTAACCAAAAAAAAACTTTTTCAAGTCATTTACAGACCTAGTTCTCCCACCTACTTTTAATTATTCCATTCTTTTTCTTTGTCTCTTTTGTATAATAACTCTTTTGTTTTAATTATTTTCCTTAACATTGGAAAAGACAAATAAAGTTGAACATTTGAGAAAAAACCACAACTTTTTAGCACTTATTTAAGATGAAATGGTCATGAACAATAACAAATTCTTCAAATAAGCATGTTTCTTAACACGCTCTAATTGTTACCTCACTAAGTGAGAAGTTGATAAGAAGCTTAATAGTTAAGAAACAAACCGCAACTTTTTAGCATTAGTGTAAGAGAAGACAGATATAAACAATAATAGTTCGTTTAAACAAAAATTTTTGTTAAATTAAATTAAATATTAACTTACTTCAAGTGGAAAGTGGCCAAAAAGTTATAAATTCTAGAAAAAACTGCAAGTTTCTATCATGAAGCAAAGAAAATATTATAAGCAATGATAATAAATTGTTTAAATAAGCATGTTTGTTAACTCGCATCAATTATTATCTCATTAAGTGAGAAGATGATAAAAAACCTAATATTTTAGAAAAAAACCGCAACTTTTTAGCACTAGTCTGAGTGAAGATAGGTATTAACAATAACAATTAGTTTAAACAATTATTTTTGTTAAATTAAATTAAATATTACCTCACTTCAAGTGAAAAGGGGGCAAAAAGTTTTAAAATTCAGAAAAAACCGCAAGTTTCTATCATTAAGCAAAGAAAATATTATTAGCAATGATAATAAATTGTTTAAATCATTTGTTTTTTAACATGAATTAATTATTACTTTACTCTAATGGGAAAGTGATAAAAAGTTTAAAATTTCAGGGAAAACCCGCAACTATGGAGTATTAATCTAGAAGAAGATAGATATGAACATTCACAATTTGTTCAAACAATTGTTTATGCTAAATAAAATTGAATAGTTACTCACTCTAAGTGGAAAGTGGACAGAAAGTTGTATATTTCAGAAAAAGCCGCAACTTTGTAGCATCATTCTAAGAGAATATTGTTATGAATAATAGCAAATTGTTTAAACAATTATTTTTGGTAACTTTGATTGATAATTACCTCGCCCTAACTGAAACGTTGAAAAAAAGTTCAAAAATGCAGAAAAACCCTTTACTTTTAACCCTTTTATGAGAGAAAATTGCCAAAAACAATAATAAATTGTTTGAACAATTTCCATGAACATCTTATTATGAGTGTGAAGTAGTATTTCATGTATTTGAAACAATTTGCGTTTGAAAAACCAAAAAAAAATCATAATTAGCGTCAAAAACTCGAAAAACCCATTTTTTCACTTGTGGGGTTTTTTTGGGACCCTAAAAAACAGACTTATGGGGGTGCTATTTGGAAAGTGATATTTTATTCGCATTCTGTGATCAATTTTGAAGAGGAATGGTGAATTATAAACTCGATTCATCTAATATTGAGATTTCTGAATAAAATTTACAAAAACGTCTTTTTTTCTTATTGGAAATAAGTGTTAAACTTCACGGGGCTTGCGGCACCTCTAGAAATTTATTTTTTTTCAAAACGAAAAAAGTGGATTTATTTTTTTGTGGATTCGAACAAATTTCCGAGCGTTTTGCATAAAAATTCGGAAAAAATTTTTTTGGACCACCTTATTGGACAAGCATAATATCAATGATTATTTTGGTTGAAATAGAGTCAGGTATCCGTTGAGTTTTCTGGGATATAACTCAAAGATAACATAAAATTTGAGATGGGAAGTGTAGTCGATGTGTCGATTCCTATTGAGCTTGAAAAATTATTCGGAAATTTCTTGAAGGTTAGAATAATGGAATAAAATTGAACACTAACACTGATTTGACCAGATTTTAGGTAACTCAACACTTACAATATTCTTGCATTTTTAAATAATAATATTATTACGGAAATCATGACATACGGGCTTAAGTCAAACACGCGATATCTTTGGTTTAACTGCGTTGGATGAGGGCCGATGCGCCGACGCGCTCTCTATCGGAATTCCTTGACCCCATTAAAAGCCAGTCATATATTTACAGGAATCTTCCCAAAAGTCGGATAGGGCTTGTATCTGCTATATTAGAGGTTGGACAACATGGCTTTTTGCTGATGACCCATATTGACGCCATATTGGATCTACCATCTTAACCTCTAATACAGCGAAAATTAGAATTTTTTAACTTTCAGGTTGGTGTTTATCTCTGGAAAAATCGGATTCCAAACGATTCTGATTTAAGATTCAGATTCAGCGCATCAAATCCCCCAGAAAAGTATAGTCTCGTTTCTAGGTCAAAAATCTTGTCGACCTATATATTTTTCGTAAGAATTTTCGGATTTCAATTCCCTTTTGCAGACTGTTTCATGGTTCCAAAATACAAGTTAAGTTTGTGAACCAGCCTCCTAGCTGCAATACCCATTGTTTAAACCATGAAAAATTAAATTGAATGGATTGCAAATTCGATTCTACGACGAAACCGCACTGGATACAGTAAGTCAATAGAGGATCAAAATTATTAGTCTGAAGAAGTTCTACAAAATTTCTGTTCACATTCTTTTGAGGAGAAATAGTTTTTGTTTTGAAAAAAAAATGTCATGGGAAAATTGAACATTCGAATTTATACCTAAACAGTGCAAGATGCAATGAAAAGTCTTGCAGCAAAGTTACCCGCTTTGGAAATTCCTGCAAAACTGATCTACAATATTTTCCTATAGCACCCATAGTTTCGTGGGAAAATTTGAATTTTCACAGTCTCGCCATTTTTGATGGACGATATAAGATTCATGTTAATTTGGACCTATCCAGTTTTCATCAATTCTCGACCTTTGGAGTCCTCCTCATTAGGTAAAAATGGTTTTTAGGAACATATCTGTCTGTCACTGTCCATTCTTCAAAAATTGAAACTTCACTCAAATAGCATCGAGCCGTATCCCTAAAATTTCGGGGAGTATCGAGAAAGTTATTCAATCATCTTTACCCAATGTCTGAACATTGAAATGATTCATTTTATCAATTAGGATCAAGCGTGAGGCGCACCCTAGGCGCGCTCAAACTTCGCGCGATGAGAATGTGACCCTGCACCGGGCCGATATTTTAGGAGTTTTCAGTCCTCCCAAGAATTGTTATTATCCAGGAATTCCTTGAATCAATACTGTTGCAAAATTTCCGGGTATTTTGCAATTGAAGAATTTTACGATTTGGTATTTTTATGCAATCGGCAAGTTTTTAATTTTTAAAATGATTCAATTCGCTAGTATTGAATAATTGTCGGGTATTTCATTATCAACAAACATGCTCATGAAGAAGATTATCATTTTGATTTCGGAAGCTTGGGAGTATTTTACACACAAAAAATTACGAACGTAGGCTGTTTAAAGGGATGTTTATGAAAGAAAAAAAATTTATCAGGTAACACCAAAACAGACATTCAATTTTCAAGTCATAGATATGACCATTCAATTGAATCCACAAATAACAAATACTTATACAGCTTACTATTTACATTCCTAAAAACTTTGGGTTGTTTTTCAGACAAAACGATTAGGATACAACAATTTGTATGTTAACAAGAACGTTTAAATCGTGAGGTATTATTATATATAGTTTTGTGCAGCTTAATTATATGTGATAATTACATCATCATAATTTTGACATTGTTCCAAACCAAACATTGGAGATAGTAACACTACTCAAATATTTTCATGCATGACGTCATCATCTAAGCACATCCTGTCACCATACCAACCTTGGAATAACCATCCTTCAAGTATAATCAATGTGGACAAGAGACGAATCCAGTGGATTCGTCGATTCCGGTGGAATCGTCGATTCCCAGGAATCAAATAATCAACGCAGGAAATCGAAGAATCGATTACTAGCGTTGATCCCCACCTCCTCCACCAAATAAGAACCCGCGCAAATTTAAAGTTAATTTTGCTTTTTTCTTATCAAATATCTATCATAATTATAATTCATACACAGTCCATGGAAGATTAATTCATTACTTGAGGCGTAGTTAGTTTCTAATTGAAAATGTGTGAAGTGTTTGCCCATAAGAATTATGAAACAATTTCAAAAAACGCATACCTCTTGCATTATGGGAAAGACTCGCTTCTTATTTTCGAACCACTTCACTCATGATGTTTTGAAACTAATACCCATGATGTACTATTCACACGGTGAGAATTCATGGTAATACTACTGTTCATGTCCCGCAACAATAACGAGGTTTAAAAAAAATGTTTGTTTTTCTGAAATGGCTTATTTTGACCTGGAGAATAAGAATACGACGGCGAAAAGACGCATTCTCTACTGTAATTATTTAAAAAAAGGTGAAAAAGTGTAGTGACAGGAGAATGCGTAATAATTGTTCGCGGCGAAAACACTGATGAAAAAAGGTGTGTACGTGCAGTGACTGTTGATAATAACTCCTGGAATAGCTAAAATCGAGCATTATTGAAATTAACTTCAAAAACAAACATTAACAATCGTTCAAAATTGAGGTTATGTATGTTTCATGATGATGAGCAGTGACTATAGCAGAAGCGGTGTAAGTTAAGATGGCGGTTCTTTCAATACTTCTCCAAATCGTGAGTTCAATTAGTATCGAAAGATTTGAAATGTGAGTTTCATATTCCTATGCAGGACAGGATTATTTATGTGTTTCTTCTTTTCAAAATATTTGAGGGAAAAGTGTGTTTAACTACGTTGGGTATTTTTGGTGAAATTGCAGTTTAGGCACTTTTCTAGAGTGCAGGGTTGAAAGAAAAGATACTTCATAATGGACATTTTTGGCCTTCTGATCAATGAAAAGTGAGCAGAAACGAAGGTTCCGAAGTTTGTGTTTACAGAAAACAACAATAGACAATGACAGGAGACTTACTTGTTTACCGCATATTTGCGGGACATTGTGCGGGTAGGAAGTGCGATCGATGCAAAATAGTTGCAAATATCAGAGATAATGATAAAGAGAGGGCGTAAAGGCCTT
This sequence comes from Neuroterus valhalla, assembly GCA_011762715.2. NCBI lineage: Eukaryota > Metazoa > Arthropoda > Insecta > Hymenoptera > Cynipidae > Neuroterus > Neuroterus valhalla. The sequence continues at coordinate 10,122 of WSXT02124906.1, forward strand.
CACTTTTTCCCAAGTCTCGCCTGTCAAACCCCACGAGATTTGCGAGAAGGGGAAGGTATGTGACCTACGTTATTCTTGTGACCAGTCACTGGGGTGCCTCCTCGCACCTTACGACACTTGGGAGAGGGAGAAAGTGTGTGCCCTAAATTATTTTTGTGACCTCTCAAAGGGGTGCCTTCCTGCCCCCATGGGACGTGGCAGAAGGGGGAAGTATGTGACCTTCTTATTTCTGTGATCAATCACAAGGGTGCCTTCCTGCACCCATGAGACTTGGAAGAAGGGGGAAGTATGTGACCTACATAATTTCTGTGACCAATCAAAGGGGTGCCTTCCTGACCACATGAGACTTGGAAGAAGGAGAAGGTATGTAACCAACTTTATTTCTGTGACCAGTCACAGGGGTGCATTCCCGCCCCCCACGACACTTGGGAAAAGGGAAAAGTGTGTGCCCTAGATTATTTTTGTGACCTTTCAAAGGGATGCCTTCCTGCCCCCATAAGACTTGGGAGAAGGGGGAAGTATGTGACCTACTTTATTTCTGTGACCAGTCACAGGGGTGCCTTCCTGCCCCCATGAGGCTTGGAAGAAGGGGGAAGTATGCGACCTACTTAATTTCTGTGACCAATCACAGAGGTGCCTTCCTGCCCCCATGAGACTTGGAAGAAGGGGAAGGTATGTTACCAACTTAATTTCTGGGACCAGTCACAGGGGTGCATTTCCGCCCCTCACGA
>WSXT02124917.1:0-10852 GCA_011762715.2 Neuroterus valhalla
CAGGATAGGGACGCGTGGCGGTCTCGGGTAGATGAGGCAATGAACTTTCGAGTTCCAAATGCTGATAAATAATAATGGTTAGTCCAAATGCATGGCGGAGTGATGGTGGGGGGAAAGATGTCCGTTTTCTCTACTTCAGCCATGTGGTCATCCTAAATAAATGAATTTGTTTATGAAAGTTTTTAAAAATAATCATAAATGTTGTTTCATGGAACTCTAATGTGTAGTGTTGTTGTTCTTCGGATGGAAAAAAAAGATTCTACAGAAAAGAAAAGTTTTCGATACACGGATACAAATAAAAGAATTTGTTTATAAAAATTGTTTATAACGATGACAAATGTTGTTTCGTGGAACTCTAGTGTGTAATATTCTTGTTCTTCGGATGGAAATAAATTATTCCGCAGAAAAGAAAATTTTTCGATGCACAGATATACCAAAGAAAAGAATTTGTTTATAAAGATTATTTATAACAATGACAAATGTTTTTTTATGGAATTCTAGTGTGTAATATTCTTCTTCTTCGGATGAAAATAAATGATTCTGCAGAAAAGAAAATTTTCGATGCACAAATATGCCAAATAAAAGAATTTGTTTATAAAAATTGTTTATGACAATGACAAATGTTTTTTTATGGAACTCCAGTGTGTCTCTTGTCAGTGTGTCTAGTGTATTTCTTGTTCTTCAGATGAAAATAAATGATTCCACAGAAAAGAAAGATTTTTGATTCACAGATGTTCCGAATAAGTGAATTTGTTTATAAAAATTGTTTAAACTATTAATTATGATTGTGATATGGTGCTGGTTGGCAACTCAAAATTGATTCTTCCAATTTTTAAAACAAAACCTATGTTAGTAATACATTCGAAATCCGGAGATGCAACAGTTGTCGGTGATATCCATTAATTTGCTTATAACAATTGAAAAAATACAGGATATTCATCTCCAAGTTACATTTTTATTCAAAAAAGGAACTTCACTAATTCAACACCTTTGAGAAGAAATATCGATGAATGAGGCTATGTAAATATCGCAAATATAACCAATTGCAATATAAAAGTTAAATAACAAAATAATAAATATCAAATTCAAAAAACGTGCATCTCTACGTTGAAGTAAAATTCTTCATGAGTATTTTAAAAAAAAAAGTTCTGACCCGTTGAAAATTGAGGAGTCAGCTGATTTTTGTCCCAAAAAAAGTGCTGCTCTCCCACCGTGCGGCCTAGCCCTGAAGTTTTTTTCAATAAATTATTAAATTTCAATCAGTTTCAATTAATTATGCAATAGAATTTGTATGCTCTTTATTCCTTGTCGTGAGTCATATTCCGGAAACGCGCTGATGTATCTTCTGTCGCATTCCAAAAATTGCATCAAGATATCTAGAAGGAATGTCCATATTCTGGAGTTCATAATTTGAAGAAGTATTTCGATTTCGTATTTCTCATCCAAGTTTTGCTATTTGACCAACAATCATTCTCGACCCTGTGACCATGTAACAAGATAGATCATCCCTCTTTTTGCTAGAGGTAATGCATCACATCGATTCGTGACACTCGATACGAGGGTTCTCTAACGCTGAAAGCTTATTTGCGATAATCGATATTTATTGGCCAAGAACAAGTCCAGACAACAAAATCGCATCAAACACTATGCTCTTTCGCCCGAACAAACGTAGTTCCAATTTTCTCTTGTATTCCGAATATGGTTCTCGGATATAATGGCTACAGCCGATATTCAACAAAACATGAATAAAAACCAATTGGAAATTACGAAAGTATAAAAGAAAAAGCCAAGAGGGACTAAATATTGTCATTTTTAGGTGATTTTTTACACACAAAAAAATCTTATTTGTAATGCTCGAAATAGCAGTGTGGATGGAAAATTTCGGAAAATCCCTGAAAACCACCCCTATCAAAAAGGACAGATTTTCTTAACGACTTCAAATGAATATAACTAGAAAAATATTTTCAACAATTCCTCGAATAATCAAGGATGTAAGGAATCCCGCGAAGTCCTTACACCCCCCCCCCCCTCATCGATGATGACCAAAAAAAAATTTAAAAACGACAAAACGACACGAAGGTTTGTAATTTTGTAAGAAACCCTAAAAATCACTTAAAATCACCCTTATTGATAAATGATTGTTAAATGATTGATTATTATTGGAATATTTGTTCAGACTCTCTCCCTTTTACTGGTTTGGAAGTCTTTAAGTATCACCTGTCCTCTATATTTACTGATCTCTTCTTTATAGATCAACAATCTCTTACACCTTTCCATCCTCCTCGTGACTTCTTTTCACTTCACCCTCATGCAGACCATCTTTTCGAAAATGAGTTTCTCTCTCGTCCTCCATTTCCCTATCTCCTCTCCTGTTCTCTTTCTTCCACCGAAAGACCCTCACTTGCCTACTTCCCTTCTCTTCCAAGAATTTATCCTCATGCTTACACGCCCGACTACCTTTCAGAATACCTAATCTCGTTCTTCCCATCTCCTCCCTCAAAATATAACAATGTGTACTTCTTTCTAACCCCAATGTCTCTTTTTCATTCCCCACATCTGCCTCATCACAACATTTTCCCTCCTTTCTCTCTTCTTTATATGAAAATTTACTACTCCATTCCTCCGAAATAGGAAACCCTGGTACACAACTCTTCCACCTTCTTGCACCTTCGTCCTCTTCCACTTCCGATTTCCTACCTTATCCTTTCCAATCCCTCTCCTGAACACCATAACCTTGAACTTTTCTGCATTTGACTCTAACTGATTCCTATCCAGGTATCTTCTTAATCTCTTTATTATCTCCTTCAAGCCTCCCTTACTTTTTGCCAACAACATTATGTCATCTGCATACGAAAATGACCAAATTCTACACCCCCACCCGCCCTCACTCCTCTCACCGCTCCTTCCTCTAGCTTCCTTTCTATGTAAGCGAATGAGATCGTGAAAAGCGTTGGGCTAAGCCAGTACCCCTCCCTCAATCGCCTATTCATCCAGAAAACTCTCCCAGATCCTGTCCCCCCTTCTCATCCTACCCTTTGTCTCTTCATACACCTCCCTTATCCTCTTGATCAGACCTTTCTCTATCCCATTCTCCTCCATCGCCTCTCACAACCTCCCCCTATCCACTGATGAAAAAGTTCCTTTGAGATCTACGAAAATACCCCAAACTTTTGCCCCAAAGATACTATCAACCCCACCCTCTCCTCTCCCGAAAATCCCACACCTCTCCAAACCTTCTTTACTACCTCTTTCAATCTGTATCTACGCTGTTGTACCAAATATCCATGGTTCATTATGCATCCTATCCAAGCCTGCTGCCTTCGATCTTCTTAACTTTCTCATTTGTATCTCTATCTTCTTGTCATTCAACTCCATCCCTCCTTCACCCCTCGTTCTTCCACATCCCTCATCTCTCTTTCGTTGGTCTGTGCCCTGGAATGACTCTCTGAAAAAGTCCCTCCACTCCTCACTTCTTATCTTAGCACTTACCCCTCCCTACGTTCCCTCAATCTATTAATTATCTTCCACATGTCGTCCTCGGTCTCAACACTTTTCAACTCCTCTTCCAGATTTTTTCCCCTCCCACGCTCTTTCCTTCTACACATAAGCCTAAACTCCCTCCTCATCTTTACGTTATCTTTCTTCTTCGCGTTTTACTCATTGCATTTTTTTACTTCTTTTTAACCCTTCTCTTCATCTTTCTGCAACTCTATCTCGCCACGATTTCGTCATCCTTATTTCCTTCTTTCCGCAAGTTTAATGCCTGATGGTCCGATTCAATCCGCCTTTCTACTGCAAATCTCTCCGCCTCCTTCCACCCTTGCATATTTATGACCACATAGTCTATCACTGATGCCCCCACCTTATTCACATAAGGGTACTCTACGTGTTCGTCCCCTGCCATCATACCATTCGTGACCGCCCACCCTCTATCCACCAGCCAGTCTTTCAAAATATCCCCCCTCTTTATACCTCCTCTTTCTCTCGCTCATAACATCCTTTACCCTACCTTCAATCCTTTCAATCCCATCCCTATTGTTCGCCGTCACGAACTTGCACATCGGCCTCCTATCTCAACAAACCGCATTCGCATCCCCTGCCCCTGAGCACCACCATGAATCACTTCTTCAAAACCCTTCCTGATTCCTGTTCTAGTTCCTTCACTAGCCCTACCTTTCTTCTTTGATCTGACCGCCTCTTGACGCCTCCACCTAAACCCCTTTGGTATCCTTTGTTCTATCCTGTCCCACGCTACATTCCAAAAGAGCAGCTTTATTACTCCACTGCCCTGCTGTTCCCCTATTCCTCTATTTCCTACAAAATAGGTCCCTCTGCACTTCTCTCAACTCCTCAATCCCCTCATCCCAAGCCAATATTGTCTCCTCTACTTTTATTTTCTTATATCTTACCTACGACGCTCTGACTTTATCCCTCTCTCTTCGATGTAGACCATCTTATCCTCAATCCTCTCTCCTTCGCTTCCCCGACAACTTTTCTTTTCAGTTCTTCAACTCCACCACCGCTACTTCATTCTCCTTTTTCACCACTGGCCTCACTTTGACCACCTTGCCATGAAACTCCCCTATTCTTTGTAGCAGCGCTTCCGCTCCCTTCCGTTCTTTCCCGCTTCTAAACTTTAGCCTTCTTATCACGATATTATTTCTTTTGCCCTCCTTTTCGCTTCTCTCCATTCTTAACTCCATTGTCTTCATTCTTTCTCTTGTCACTACCTTCACCTTTTCGTTACCACGCCCTCCTTGTTTCTCTCCAATTATGTTCTAGAGAACATTATTACTTTATTAGATAATTAGAGAACATCATAGCTTGTGTTAGATACGTTTGTGCTTTCCTTCCACCCTGCAACCTTCTCTCGTATCTAGCCCATCCTCGACCTCCACGAACCTTTTGTCTCTTCTTTCCATCCATACCCTGATATCCTCCTCCATCTGTGTTATCTCGTCTTTTCCCTTCCCTACCACCACTGCCACCATCTCTAATCCTTCTCTTTTCTCGTTTCTTTTCCCTAATCCTCACATCCTCGCTCATACTTCTCACTTCTTCCCCGAGCCCCCTGATTGCCGATATCAACAACCCTACCATCTCCTTGTACAGCTGCTCTCCTTTTTTCGTAGATGATCTACGGGTTCTATTGCTTTTCTTGCATGGAGTATTTCTTGCCTGCTCGTTTCCCCCGCTCACTCAATCTAGCCTTTTCACCTTCCTTCGCGCACCGATAGACGCCGAGCTAATAGCCCAGTCAATAGAGACATTTAAATAGAAAAAATTTCGGGGTCCAATTTTTTGACGTAGAATGTTTCCTTTTAGCGTTAAAATGGATGTTTCACAGTCTTGCCCTTAAATTTGTGTACGTTTCATTCGCCATCTTGAATTTTCGTTTTCATTTGTTATCTTGCGTAATTTCTATTTTACAAAAAAAAATGAAGATGACAAAGTTGTGAAGAACCGTATTTCCCACAATTTTTATTGGAGCAGTTTTTCTGAGTTAATAATATTGTTTGCCGATATCAAGCAAAAAAAACATGGCATGACATGGGCGCAGTTTTCTCAATTTTTTGTCCATTTTCATGAAAGATAAGTGCCGTATTTGGCGAAGTTGTAGAACATGTAATTTCCAATAACATTCGTATCAGAAAGCTTTTTTTAGGGACTACACATGACGGTCGGGAACGCGCTCAATATAGCGCGAGCTGGGAATCTGGCTGCAAGACGTTGTATTAAGGGTCTCGCAGCCGGAAGAGCGTTTTCGGAAACGCGCGACGTATACCCGGGTTGAGCCGCTTTTTCCACCTTGCGCTATATTGAGCGCGTACCCGACCGTCATGTATGGTCCGTTCAAAAAACTTTCTGATACGAAAGTTATTGGAAAATTCATGTATTACAACTTCACTATTTAAATATGGCACTTATTTTTTATGCAAATGGCCGAAAAGTTGAGAAAACAGCGTCCATGTCACAATTTTGCGCAGTTTTTGCTCAATATCGGCAATAAATATTAGGAATTCGGAAAAATTGTTAGAATAAAAAATGTGGGAAATACAATTCTTTACAACTTTGTTGTTATCCTTTTTTATCTTACGTGAAAAAGGATAATTTAGTATTTTTAGTATCTTTATGATTTTGGTTGAATTCGACTATTGATTGCCAAATTTTAATGCTAACTGTTTTCTTACATTTGAATTCCAATATGAATCCAAATAATAAAATGTTTCCAGGAATCTACCATCAAACAGTTTTTTAAAGCAATATACAAAAAACAGATATCTGCAAATTAAACTGTTTCATTTTTGTGTGATACTCATGTATTGCAAATAACAATTCCACTATTTTGTTCGGAATTCGTTCTTTTGGATAAAGAATTCGTTATTCGTCATGAATATTGAGATAAGTCTATATTGTAATACTTGCTATACTCTGTTATTTATTTTATCTTCTTTTTATTATTTGTTTGTATGCTATGAAACCTCTAACAATAAATCAATCAGTTTATTGTGACTTAGCTCGAGCTTTACATATGTCCAGCCGAGATCCCGGCTTCGGCCAAGCGAGTGGCCGACCCTAAAACCGGCCAACGGAGCTTGGCCGAAGCAGGCGAGAAAAATTTCTTCTCGGACTTTGGCCTTAAAAGTCCGGGCGCTGGGAGGGATTGCCGTATGCACTTCCGTTTCCAGTTGGAGACTTTGTTTATTACTATTTTTTTCGGTGCGGAGAATCGATTTTTCAAAGTTTCAAGGCCCCAAACCTGTCAGTTTTTTTGTTATTAACAAGTTAATTGTTTGAATCAATATGTCTCGTTGTCTACAACATTGAAGGAATTTCTGATAAATAGGATTGAATATAAATTTACATTTTTCACTTTTATTTTTCGAAAAATCTTGATCAAAACAAAAGTTGCGACCAAATTAGTGTAGAATTTTTGTAAATACGCGCCCTTTTCGCATCCAATTGATCATAATTTGTTTTGCACGATTGGTATTGAAACATTTGATAGCTCATTCCAGAGAATATGTCAATCGCTTCAATATGAACATTCAGCTACATATTTTCAAGACCTAGGAACAATCTTACAGCCCTTCAAAGCTGATATTTTTACCAAAAAATGACAGTGTCCATTGTATATGTCCCTCTCGTTCGATGAATTCGGAACAGTATAAGTAAAAAGTCATCCCCTATTATTCCTCAACAAGAAACGAAATTTTTAGGCCCACTTAGCTTTCGTTCTAATCAAGATTTTTTCAAAAATGAAATGAAAAATTTCGTAATAAAATTCACAATCAATCGTATTTATTGGAAACTCTATGAATGTTGTAGACAAGGAGTTATATTGATTTAAATAATTATATTGTCAATAATAAAAAAATTGACGGATTGTGGGCCTGGAGACCTCGAAAAATCGAGGGGTTGCTTCGGGATGCTTCGGCCGCATCATCCTATATAAGAAATCTCTAACGTTACCGTTACCCTGTAACCCGTAACCCGTGACCATGTCACCGTGTCATTGTTGTGTGCGTACGTGTGTTAGGTTTCGTGCTACCAATATGGGAACCCCTAGATAAAAATTTTCATCCAATTGTTTTTTAATTTTTCAAACTCTATTTTGAATCATTTATAAAATTTAAAAAAGAGTTTTTGTATTTGTTTGCATTTGATAGTTTGTGCGTTTCTTTTCTAAAATTATTAAGCATTTGTGGTTAAACATCTCATTATTCCTAATTGTATGTTTTTTAATTTTTAGAAATAAATTAAAATCAATTGTTAAAAATTTGATTCTTTTTCAGATTAGATTAGATTTATCAGTCCATGTATACACTTTTCGGGTTTTTACATATCTATATTCCCCCCTCCCACAGGAGATCGTCAGACATTGAACCCTTCAACTCAAATCCCTTCCTGAAATCCCCGATAACCCCAACTCTCATAATAAGCCTCCGAGCAATGCCTGACGTACTCAATCCTGTGGGATTTTTAGATCTCTGAAAACCCCTACCGTCTGCAGCCGGATTTTTAATTTAAAACGCTCGCATTCGTCTGAACATTTGGTCAGAGGAGAGGAAAGCTGCAGAAAAACAAAAATCCTGAGCGCAGTCGATTATCGACAGACGAGTCTAGATGTAAACATTCGATAGCATCGTTTGCCTACACCGATCCTCGGCGTCAAATCTCCCGCTCGACAGTAATTAAACGTGGTGAAAAGACGACTAAGCGAGAATCTCGAAGTCACCCACCCGAGCGCTAACCGCGCCCAAACATGCTTGACATTCGAGATCCCGCCCAAGTCGGAAGTTTAGGAAATTAATTTTCTAAATTTTCGTGTGTGCTCATATTTTTACGCTAATAAATTATATAGCAACCTGCAAATTCAAATGCGTCAAAATATATTATTGTTCATGTATTGTTGAGCTTTTTACATTCTCATCATAAAGAGAAGGTATTGGTTTTATTTGAAAATCGAATTTCGCGGAATTTATGAAATCTCCACGTTTCGAGACCTCTTGATTCCGAAAATGTAGTTTTCACGTTGGTATCCGTCTGTCTATTGTCATATTGGATTGCCCTTTGGCAAACATTTTGAGGGAACAAAAAGACAGGTCAAGTTTGTCACCCAGCTATTTTGGATAAAAAATCAAAGAGGGGAAGCATTTTGGAAATTTTTCTGGACTTTTTCAGAATTCAAAAATATAAACGGAAATGAGAATTTTCAGCCAAACAACGCAAGGTATGAAAAAGTTTTCAGAAAAAAATGTTTTTTTTTTTGGAGCCCTTCAAGATGATATTTATAGCTTTTCGAGTTTTCTAAAAAAAATCGAAAATTCAAATTTTTTTATAATAGAAAGATTTTACTATTCACTTGAAAATTCGTCTTTTTTAGTTATATTCAACAGTTTATTATACAAAACCAAAACTTTTTTTGGTTTATGTATCTTTTGTTACATTTATTGTTAAAAATCGATTTCTATTGATGAAAGATTCAACAACTGCTTCCTTGAGAATTGATTTTCTGTTCGAAAATTCATTACTCCTGAGAGATGAGGGAAGAGAGATGAAGAAAAGAGGAAAAGAGTCCAGTAAGTTAAGAAGATAAAAAAGGAAGGAAAAGATCGAGTGTAGAAAGGGAAGAAAAGAAAAAAAAGAGAATAGATTTATGACAAGAAGGGAGTTGAGTGAGGAAGAAATTTACGGAAGAGGAGAAGGTAACAATCAGAAAGAGATAGAAGAAAAGTAGAAGAGAAAAAGAGGAGGTGAAGAGAAGAGAAATAGAAAAGAACAGAAGAAAGAGAAAGAGAAAATTAAGAGAAGATAAAATGAGAAGAAGTGTTAAAATGAAAGAGAGATGAGAATTGTAAAAAGAAGGGAAAAAAGTAGAAAAAGAGACGAAAAAAAAAGAGAAGAGAAGACGTGAATATGAGAATGTGATAAAGTGAACAAGGCACAAAGTAAAGAAAAAAATACGAGGAGGAGAGAATAAGCGACAGAGGGAGAAAGAATTCTACCGAGAGGAGAGAAGACAATAATCGAGAGGGGAAAAGAGCTGGGAGAAAAGGAAGAAAGGAGAACAAAGGAAGGAGAGAGGCAGAGAGTTTAGCAAAGAAGAGGGGGAGAAAAGAAGAGAGTTCAAAGAAAAAGAGAAGAAGAAAAAAGTGGAGGAAAGAAGAGTAACTAGAAGCAAAAAAGAGAGGGAGAAAAGAAGACAGTTAGGATATGAAGAGAAGAAAGGCTTAAGAGAAAAGAGGACGAGCATAAAAGAGTAACAGGAAAAAAGAGAAAAAAAGAGAAGAGCAAAGTAGAAGAGGATAACAAGAGAAAAGAGAAATGAAGAGAAAGAGACAAGTAGTGAATGAAAAAAGAAGAGCAGAGAGAGTGGAGGAAAAAAGATAGAAAAGGAGTACAAAATAAGTGAAGAAGAGAAGAGAAGAAGGGGAAAAGACAAAAATATAAGAAGGGAAGGAAAGACGAATAAAAGAAAAAGGACAGAGAAGAGAAGGAGGGAGTGAAGACATGAAGAGAGTTGGGAGAAGAAAAGAAGGAAGCAAGGATAGAAGATCGGAAGGAGAAAGAAAAAGTTTAGAGGTGAAGAGAAGAAGAGGAGAAAAGCAGAATATGAGAGAAGGAGAGGATAACAAAAGAAGAAAGAAGTGGACGGAAGTAACGAAGGTAGGAGAGTTGGAGAGAAAATATAAGGAGGAAGTAAGAGAAGGATAAAATGAGGAGAAAAAGAGTGCAAGAAGCAGAAGAAAAGGAGAATTTCATGACGAGAAGGAGAGATAGAAGAAAAGAAGAGAAGAGAGTTGGGAACAGAGAGGAAGAAGAGCAGAAGAGCAGAGGGGAAGAGAAGAAAAGAGAAGGAGAGTAACAGCGTAGAGCGGAGAATAGAAGGTGAAGAGAACCGAAGAATGGGAAAAGTGAAAATGTAAAAGAGCGTTAACAGATGAAGGGTTACGGGAAGGAGAGAAGAAGAAATGAAGGAGAGAAGAGAAATATTGGAGAATGAAAGGAAGAAAGAAGAGGACAAGAGAAAGAAAAGAGAAAAAGAGAAGATAGTTGAAAGAAGAAAAAAAGAAGAAGAGAAGAGAAGAACAGAGTAATGAGAAAAAGGGGAGGAACAAAGGAAAGTGCAAGGACGAAAAGAGTTGAGTGACGGAGAGAAAAGAAGCAGAAAGGAGCAAAAAGGAGAAGAAGAGGAGAGGATGAAAAGAAAATATAAGTTTTAGGAGAAGACAAGGGTAGAAGAGATATAAGAGAAAAAGAAAGTCTGGATTGGAAGAGAGTCAGATGAAGAAGAGAAGGAGGGAATAAGAAAAGAAAAGAAGGAGAGAAGTTAGCAAAGAAGGGGAGA
>WSXT02124939.1:0-24997 GCA_011762715.2 Neuroterus valhalla
CTTTCATTGCTGCAGTTTCTGGAGAATAATAAAGGTTGTAAATAATAATTAGAAAGGACCTTTCCATCTATTTAAAATCAACTTGTTTCCAAACCACAAAAAAAAAATCGCTTTTTTTCGTTATTTGGACCTTTTGTCGTCGATGCGCGAGAACATAAGATATATTTTTTTATCTGCAACTTTCTGTAAGAGATACAAGTACCAAACAACAGCTTTTGTACCCCCTCAAACTTCAAAGAAAGAATATTCATTTTTTCTCCGCCCTGGTGGTGATTCTTTGGATTTTAGGTAACGAATTTTTCAGTTTTACGTTGTACATAAACATTGCAAACTCCAGTTTCATCATATCAGGTTTCATCTATACCGTGAGAAATATGTTGAAAACAAGATTTCGATGATGTACTATCTGATAAATGAATAAATATATGCATTTTTCATTGCACTTCTTTATAAAACAAACCTCAATTTAAATATTAGGATGTTCTCAAAATGAAATAAAATTGTAGGTTCAATGATTTCAATTTTCAAACACCAGGTTTAGAATAGGAGAAAAGAACTAAACGACGGACAGTTACTGTTCTATTTGCTTTGTAGGGCCCCTTTTCTCCATATCTTTCTTGACAACGGAATCAACTACTTTTTCGACCTTATCCGACACAGCAGTGACAGCCGGCAGCTGCTTCTTCTGCTCATTCGACGACATCATTTTCACGATCTTTGCCCAACTGTACTTGACGGATTTGCAAAGACCAGCAGTTAAAATTCCCTTCAAGCTCTGAGAAACGCTCGACTTCCAGACGATTTCTCGGAGACATTGATCTAGAGTTTCGCTACAATCAGGATCGTGTGCAAGGGCTCGTAAACAATCCTCAGTATCCTTCGACCTTGGTCCCAGGGACCAGGCTCTAACCAGCTTCACTTGGGGGTTTCGGGGCAGCTGATTCAAGTGGTGTATCCGAGTCGAGCGGCCCGTATCCTGCCTACACATGATAGCAGCATCCTCCGAATATGGAATCTCCACATATTTATCAAAATGCTTCAATATCGGCGCATAAAGTTCCCTAAACTGGTTCAACTGCGGTATCACGATATTCTTTATTTTGTTCTTATCCTCCCCGAAAGTCATACGAAAATCCCCGTTATATGACAACCCGGCGATAGTTTTATAAAAGTCCGTTTCCGTGAAATGCTCCGGAAGCAAGAGTAGAGCTGCATGCACAGCCGAGTGCAAATTTTGCACTAGAGCAGTTCGCAAATTCGAATCTTCGTCTGGCTCGATCAGCACCTGCACCGGTTTGTGCAACCTTCCTGAGAGATACAAAAGGTTCCAATCCAATAAATCCTCTACCAGAGATATTTCCGAAATTACTCCATACTTGATTGTCCGACCTTCGGAAGTTTTAACCAGGGTGTTATAGTAAACCTTCGCGCCCCAGGACTCCTGCAGTTTCGTGATCGCCTTGTAACCGAGGAACCGGAGAGGTTGAGCATAATGGGTTGGATTTCGACTAAGATTCTCCGCGTGCCATCGATTTGGATTGCGCACGACAAATATTAAATCCAACATGTTATCATTCGGATCACTTGTTTGCTTGAAAGTACCAGATCCGTAGGCGAAGCAAAACTTCATGTTGCGTGGAAAATCCCTCAGGATTCTTTTGAACTGAGAGAACTGCGCGACTTTTTCGATCATTTTGGAGTAAATTAAACAATTAAAACGAACCAAAAAATTAGCATTCCGAATACAAAACTCGATGACGGATTTCGGAGCAAAGCATCGCCTGGTATCTTTCATAAAAAGCTGTTTGTCCGCATTAATTATACAGAATAATAAGAACTTGAATTTTCCTTGATAGTCTGATAACCGGGAATTGTTTTATCGTCAAGACTTTTATTTTAATCGAATAGGGTATAAACTACCGCGATAAGGACACTGTCGAAATTACCTTAGGCCACGTCGTTTCGCAACGATCACCAGTTAACCTAGAAATTTGTTTCCAGAATGTCGTAACCATAGGAACTACTTACTCGAGTAGATGCACTGTTTTCCTCCAAATATTCAAGGAAGGCAAATTATGTATTGAAATCGAAAAAGACAAGCAACGACGACATGATCCGGCCTTTTTGGGTTATATGTCACCTTTCCCGAGGAGACGTTTGAAAGCGAGAGGAAAAATTTGCTTTATTTCTTAACAGGAATGGCGTTTGTCATTTCGGAGCACACGAGACAAAAATGATTCGTGTGATTAGTTTTCACTGGAGTTTTTCACAACATTTCACTTCGAGATTTAAAGTCAACCAGGCGGTCTTATAGTGCGTTCGATGTCTAGTCCGCACGATCAAGCGAAACGATAACGACTCGAAGAAAACAAATAGCGAGAACTTTTGGAGAAGATACGACCATACGACAGAACGGCGACTTTTTGCCTTCCTGTATTTTCGTGGCTTCATAAGATTTTTTAGCATGTACACATACGTTGCCGTTGAATCCGCTTTGTGAACGGATATTTTATAGGTTACGAATAGCCAATCAGAAGCTGTTATCAAATGAAATACGAAAAGGTGGCTTCATGCATTCATGAATCAGGTGCTCTCAACTATTTAAAAAATCTAATTACATATTATTATACATCTCTGATATTATAATTTACTAGTAATCTCAAATACTCCAGAAGAAGATAAATGCGACTGAAACAGATTAATTTCTTCCCGAATACATAGTTACCAAGAAAATTAATCTCCTACCAAAATGATGGATAAACGTGAAATGTTATACTTGATATTTTTACATTCTTAGAGCATCATTCAAATTATCAATATAAATCTAAAATATTTTCGACAAGTTGCCACTTAAAAGAAAAACAAATTCCATGTAATTTATAAATGACAATTTCAAGAAATTTTTGCTGAATTGAAGTTAATTCCTGTATTTAACATGTAGCATTTTTAAGCATTGCTTTTTACTCCCTAAATTATACTTTTTCCGTAACGAAGGATTTTTTCTTGTCTAAAAAAAAGATTAGGCTTCTTGCATCGTACGTGTTTAGAAAATGCACGCGCACGAAAATTTAAACAATTTTTTATGCAAAATAATTTATCAATAATAATCTCGAATTTGGAAAATTCGGTATAAAGAAAAACATTAAACGATTTTGGATTGAAAATGTTCTAAGTCGAAAAATTTTAGATAAGACAAAATTTGTATCTTTTGCATAATTTCTTAGAAGAAGCGTTTCGAATAAAATATTTTTAAATTGGAAGTGTTTCAAATTCTAAAATTTGCAATCAGAAGCTCTTCAATTTGAACGATTTTGAACTATAATTCTGAGAACTGTGCATAAGAAAGGAGTTCAAACTTCAAGATTTTTAATTCAAAGCGTTCAAAATTTAAACATTTTCATGTTGAATATATCATTTGAGATTATAATTAGGAAAGCAAGACCATTTTGAAAAGATTACAATTGTTTAATTTTGGATTAGAATTCTCAGAACTAGATCACTCAAAATTTGAAGAAAGTAACATTTGATTCTTTTTGAATAGGAGCGTTCAAAATTAAATAATCAAATACTTTTCTTAAAATAATTTTCAATTTGAAGCGAATAAAATTTGAAAATTTGAAATTGAAAACTGAATTTGATGTATCAAATATTGAGTCTCTTTATTACTAAATTTAAAATTGTTCTAATATTATAAAAACTATAATTTAAAAGAATAAAACTGGTCATTTACGGATTAGCAAACTTTCTCAATTAAAATATTGAATACTAAGCTAAAGAATTGAAACCTTTGAAGCTTCGAACTTTTCTGAATTTGAAGTATTTCTACGAAAATATTTTTGAAAATTAGTTTGTTAATTTATAAAACTTGTAATGATGTAAAATAAAAATTATAAGTTCTTTATATCGATACAGGGTTTTTATCGCATATTTATAAAAATTGTACAGTTTTTAAGTAGTAGGCAACAGTATTGTAAAATTTATAATTGGAAACCTCTGAAAATTAAAGAATTTCAAACGAAATTTTCTCGAATTATAACTTTAAAGGCAAGGAAAGTTTAATTTCGGGGCCTCAAGAGTTCAACTGTTTCAGAACTGCGCACTCTAAACCATAATTTCAAAATAAAGTTATAGGAATTTCAAAGATTATAAATTTCGTAAATGAGGGTCTATTCATGAATTACAAAACTGCGCATTTTGGAGAGAAAGGGCTTTGCAGAATGTACAGAATAATTTCTTTTTTTTGTGTAAAATTCTACTTTTTTATTCAAATTCAACTATTTTCTTGCTGATTCGAATATTTTGTTTAAAAATGAACTCGTTGGTAAATTCAATGATCTTCTGGAAAAATCTGTCTCCTTTTTATGAAAAACGAACTCTTTGGTTGAATTTCAATTATTTTATTCGAAATTCAATTATTTTCTGGGAAGTTGAACTTATTCATTGAAGAGTTGTACTTTTCGCTAAAAAATTAATTCCCTTTTTTTTGCTTAAAAATTTGACAATTTGGTTAAAATTCTGTTCTCTCATCACTGACAACTATTTTTCGTTTTCTTTGGTTTAAAATTCATTTCTCTCCCTAGGAATTCCATCTTGTTTGGTTAAAAATCTAACTTTTTTGGCGCAAGGAAAAATTAATCTGTTGAATGGTTCATAAGTCTCTGTTAAAAAAAAACTTGTCATTGCTACCGTTTTGAATTTTGAATAATGTGAACCTTTGCAGTTCAATTATTCTGAAAACGTTGGAAATTATATGCTTTCTAACTGGAAACTTTAAAAAATAATGAATTCAAACCTCAAGTGTTAACAATTGAACAATTCCAAACTTCGTTTGAAACTAAAGCATTCTTAAATAGACATATTGAAAATATACCGTCAAAAATGTTTAATTTACAAATTGTGCGTCATAAATTCTGAAATTCAATAATTTCAATCAAAGCGCAAAATTAATAATTTAAATCACATGACTTAAAGTTGAAGAACAAAAAAGACGCGAAAAAGCGAGCGGAAACACAGGAGTTTCAAAATAGACAAACTAAATGAATGAATTGAATGTAAAATTATATTTGAATGATTTTAAAAAGATATCAATCTAAAAGTTTTTTATTGCAAACGATTACATTAAGGAAGAGCTTTCCAGACTCATGGGATTAAAAATTATATATGTCGAAACAATTCGTTCATGCACATTCGTTCCTACTAAAAAGTACATTCAATAATATATTCACAGTTAAAATATCACTAAAAAGTATTGACAATATATACACGAAATTATATTTACAATAATCGCTCTTTACTTAATATATCGTCACTCGGAATTTTTGCTTCTAGAAATGTGGAAATTTTTTTTGAGAGAGTACTGAATTCATCAAGACATAGAAATTAATACAGAAATAGTATTCAAGTTGAAATCACATTTCATAATTTTCCTAAATTACAAAATTTGATGATCATATTTGGTGCAGAAACTTAAGTAAAACTAATACATAATACTAAGAGGTCCTGCCAATTTCCTTGAATAATTAAGGAATTTTTAAATAACAGTTTCCATAATAACTTCTCCTGTATATCTCAAAACAGCTCAAACTCTGCCAATAAGGGAATGCACATAAGGCTTCTTTTTGTAACCTCGCTTAACAGCGAATTTTATGCAAACGAGAATAAGAATCGTCGCCGACATAACGTACAAGACGACGCAAATGCTAATGTCGAAAATGGTAAAATCCCAGCCAAGTTTCCTTGGATTCACGAAATTACCAGACACAAGTCTTTCCTTCCTAATTTTCGTTGTATTCTGACTGTCCCCGTTCGACTTTATAGTTGATCCGTAAAAATTTATTGCCTCGTATTTATACTTTTTCTTCAAGTACAATAACACCGCATCCTCTTCCCAGTTTCCTTCCTTGTCTCTACAAGAAGGACAATCTTTTTCCGCAGGATACTGAATTTTCTTGTGCTGAGGATCTTCCGTCGAATCACCAGCTAACCTTTTATTAACTTCATTGTGTGCCCTCCATAGCCAGAGGATATTCTCATCTTCGTTTTTCACTTCAAATATTTTGGTCCTGTTAGCCATTTCTGCAAAATGCTGGGAACACTCGGCACAGCCGAAGAAATTTGTAATATAACCGTACATCGCCCGCAGAATTTTCGCAGGATCATATTGAACTTTGTCGAAGCTCTGGACAGCAAAATTCACAGTCATAGTGTGAAAAATCGTCCACAAACCACAAGGATATCCTCTGAAGATTTTTGAGCTGCCCTTGCAGCCAATCCACTCAAGATTTCCAGAATAAACTGGCGACATTTGTTCCTCGGTGGAGGAAACGAGTTGTCGAAAATCCTTGCCAGTTATGTTCTTCTTCTCTTCAATCGCTTTGTAAAGAGTAGACAAATAAACGACTCCAGTGTGTCGCATAGGAAAATAGGAAGCTAGGACATTCAAATAATTCTTCAGGGCTACCAGTTTCTCCCCTTCGATCGTTTTCGACAAGGGAATTTCATGAATTATCGAATAGCGGAGGGCCTTTTCTAGATCAATTTGGAATATCACATCTCCGAATTTATCTGCAGGATTTTCAGAACTTCCAGGTTCTTGCTTCTCTTCAGTTTGTGCTATTTTCGAGCTTTCAGGATATTCTTCCATTGTTTCCATCATCTCTATATTAATACCTGCAGAGCTCATGTAATCTTGAATCGATTTTCGAACTCCTTCCCTCGTTGGTGATTTTATACTTATGAATTTTTGAGAACCATCTCGTTGAAGAAGAACCAGGCTTGGGAATTTCGAGACTTTAGCTGTCACGCAAAGAAGTTCATTGTCCGAAGTGACTCTTCGTATGTGAATGTCATGGGCATTCTGGAAGTCTAAGATTACGCTAGACCCGACGTAGGAGTCTGGCTTTTCAAATATCAGGAAGCCATATTTTATCTCGTTTTTGACTGCTTTCCAGAAGCTCTCAAGCTCACTTTTCCTGGAAGAAAACATGAAAAGAATATAAAAGACGTTTTCGATTTATAATTCAGGGTGTCTGCGCGATGGATGATTCTAAATTCTCGAATGCTGCCCGGTCGAATCTGGGTCAATTAATCGTTTTATTGCTTACAAACTAAAAAAAAAAAACTAGAAAACTATTAAAAATTCTTCAAGCTGTAGTGTTTTAAAATTTTTCTAATAACAATGTCTAAATAACATCTAGAATAATAAACATTTACGATGTTTCCATGTTTATGGAAAACGCTCATATCTGTGCAATAACAGGAACTTGCCGGAATGATTGTTGGAGAATTGATACTTTTTTTTATTTGATATTTTTAGTCTCTGTGTCATGGTTAACCTAGGGCATTTGTTCTGAACATATAAAAAAAAATACCTTGCATGGTGCAAGCAGTTTAAAGTGTAAGAACAAACAAAGACAAATATAAATGTTCTCTCCTGTTGAGGAAAATTTTTCTCAACTATATGAAATAATTACGCATGAATTCTCTATAAAAATTCTTTAAAATATACATCTGTTTGATTTTCATTCATATTTTCATACAAATTTCAGGGTGGCGATTCGGCGGACAATTTCAAATTTCCGGTCACTTCCCGGTCAAGGTTTTCAATTTTTCCGGTCAACTAGAAGTAACATATTTATATTTGTCGTAAAACCCCAACTTTTTTTTTATTCATGATGTTCATTCTAAACATCCTTCAACGCAACAGATCAAACAATCCAAAATAAATAAATTTTGAAAAGAATACTCAAATTTTTAACAACAAAAAATCGTTTTTTTTTACATGAATTGGAATAGTTAAGAAGATGAATTTTCGAATAAAAAGATAAATTTTTAACTGGATCACTTCAATTTTCAACTTTGAAGGTGAATATTCAAGCAGGAAGATTAATTTCCGAATAAAGAGAATAATTTTCAAGAAAATATGCAACGTTTCAACAGAATAGTCGAATTTCGAACCCAAAACATAAAAATTTTCCATCCAAAAACGGGACAGTAACATTTTTAGTTAAAAAAAAAACCAATTCCAAACCAAGTATAAGAGTTTTATACTAAAACAAAGAATCTTCAACTGAAGGAGTTAAGTTTCCAAACCGATAAATTAACTTTTACTATAAAGATGAATGCTCAGCGAAAATTGGAATAATCAAATTTTAAATTAAAAAAAGGGATGCTTAACTAAATAAATGAATTTTTAACTAAAATCATGGAATTTTTCATTAGAATAAGTTAAATTTTCCGTAAAAAAAAATTAATTCTAAAAAAACTAGCTTTCAACAAACGAAAACAACAAAACAAATTATTTCACTTTTATAGAAAATGATGAAGAATCAAATGAAATAGTAGATGTCAACTGAAGTAGTTGAATTTTAAACCAGAAGGAAGAATTTTTAACTGAAATCATGCAAAAAATTTTTTTCAACAAAGTGGTTGAGATTCGAACCATGAAAATGAAAATTTTCGAACAAAAAAGGAAAATTGATATTTTTGTCGACTAACATGAAAAATGTTTAAATTTATAATTTGAATTGTTAACCTAAAAGAAGAACAAAATGTGTCAAGTTTCAACGAAATAATTGAATTTTTAATTCAAACCGACAAATTTGCACCTAGTTGTCGAATTTCGAACTAGAAAAGATCAATTTTTTACTAAAAATGAAACAGTTAAATTTTCAGTTGAAGAAATTGATTTTCAACCAAACTGATGAATTTTAAGACTTAATGATGAATCTTCAACGGGAATAGATGCATGGTAAGCAAAAAGATACATTTATGACCATAGAGATTAATTTTCTACGCAAATTTTCCTCGGAGTACATAATACCTCAAAGAAAAAGTTTAATTTTCAAATCCAAACATCAATATTCAACCTAATACTTGAATTCTCACTAAAAAAAGATAAATTGAATTTTAACAAAGTAATTACACTTCAGCCAGAAGTGAATCAAAAAAATTTTGATTCTCAATAAACAAGTTTAAATTAAAAACAAGTTTTCTATCGTAATTCAGGAACTCTAAAGACTGCTTGAAGTACTTTCTTTATTTAAAATTAGGAAGAGGGGACTTTAAAATTGTTACAAATTTTGAATTGGAGGAACAATATTTAAAAATCCTCCCTTCTAAATCCGAATTATAATTAGTTCAAGAAGTTCCCGTTCCATGACTGATAAGAAGGAAAAGAAAATAAAACGTGATAAATACATTTTTCTGTAAAAATTCAGGAAATAATTCTTTCTATATGTTTGGGCTATCATCAATTCGATTTTCAAATTTGAGTCAGCTAAAAAAATCTCATAGAGCTATAAAAAAAATAAAATTCTTCCTCTCATGACGTATGGATAAATTTAAATTTTTTGAGAATCAGATTAGAGGAACATTACATTTTTTGAATGAAATGATAAGATCTCTTTTTGAATCATAAAAAGAAAGCGGTCATTTCTCGTATTTTTTCGGTAGAATTTTTATCAGTATAGGTTGAGTCAAGTGAATTCCCGGTTTCCTGGTCAAGTCGCCACCTTGAATTTTCATTCAAATGAGATGAATTTGAATTTTCCCAGCTTTTTAATTCAACTTCAAACTCTTGCCTAGGGCAAAGAAAGGGAATAATTATGTGGATAAGTTGCTTTAATTGTTTAGAAATATAAATTTTAATCAAATAGAAAACTATTTTGCATTTCAGATTTCATATGAAATTCAAAAAGACATAAAACATAACGATTTTCTCCATTTTCGCAAATGCTTTTTAAAAAATCCTAACAAATGCTCACATACTAAGAAGAAGTCCTAATTATTTTTTTTCAATATAGTTATTTGCATATTTGTGGTCCCTTTTTACTTAAGTCAAAATTTGCAATCTCCATCCAATTTTAAATAACAAGGCTAACTTCATTTCATTAAGAGATTTTCTACTCTTTCTTATTTCAAATCTTTCAATTTTGAATCGTATTTTTTTGGAACATTTCATTCACAATTTAAATAAAAAATGATATTTTGAAAGTACTCAAAATTAGTTGGTATTCGACATTTAGTTTTAACATTCTGAGACTTGTAATGACCTTTCATCTCTATTTGCAACTGCTAAATTTTTTTAGCAATTTCAATTCGACACATATTCTTTTATTCAGAACGTTTTCAAGCACTCTCTTTTTGGAGTTTTTCATTTATTATGAATCTATTGAAAACCACACTTTGGAAATAATTTTGATCAATTTTGTCCAATTCCAAAAAAAAAAAAAATCCCGGACACTGTCATTTTCCGGGTTTTCCCCGGTAAACAAAATTTACGGTCAAGTAGACACCCTGGAATTCATTTTGTTATGATTTCTGAATAAATAAAAATACAAATATTGATGAATTGAAATAATGTATATTGTACCTATAAGGAACAATATTAGGCCAAGAAGATCCTCGGCCCTCCTGTTGTTCAATTTCTAGTTGCTTGACTAAATTATGTCGCATAGTAGATACATCCTTTCCTTTTTCGATTACCAATCCCATAGATCCTGATTTTGCATCAACTGAAAAATATCTCAACATTGGATAATACATCACTTCGTACTCCCGGCAAATCGGATTATTATCGTCATCAGCGCAATCGATCGCCGAAACTTTTACCACATCTCTCCACGCTGAAATATAAGTTTGAATCAGTATTGTGGGCCAATAAGCAATTGATACTCTAAATCATTTAAAAAATGAATACAGTTCATGTCCACCTATGCAAGATACAAGAATTCCAAAAAGGAATCTTAATTCGATTAAATACGCTTTTTGTGAGAAGTTGAGCCTCAATTATTTTATTCGATTCAGTGATGGGAAGTAACTAGTTTATTTCAACTAATTACCTTTTATAATAACAACAGTGTTAACGAAGTTACTTTTGTAAATATGTAACGAATTCTAAAAAAAAGTTGCTTTAGGACAATTGCAATTCTTCTCACACCATAGAATTCAAAACTTTCAAAAATCTGTATAAACACTTCAAGAAAAAAAAACATTTTTTCGGTTTAAAAGTAAAATCTCTTTCGGTTGAAATATTACTTTTGTCGTTAAGAAATTATTTTCCATTGTTGAAAATTAATTTTCCCCCGTTGTGAATTGAACTCTCCAATTTCCGGCTTCAAATTCATCTCTTCCTGGTAAAAATACGTTGTCTTTTTCAGTAAAACTTCTCGTTTGAAAATCATCGCTTTGATTTACAATTTAAGTATTTTGTTAAAAAACTGTTTTTCTTTAGAAATTCAACTTCAAATGCGTGTTTTTTCTTCGATTTTTTTTCCAACTAACAAATTAGCTACATATTTAATTTTTTGTTATCAATATATCATTTTAGTCAATAATTCTTCCTTTTCGCTTGGAAGAAGCTTGATTGTAAATGCAACGGTACTTTGTAAATGAATCGTCTTTCTAAGCAGAACATTGATCTTTAGGGTAGAAAATTTATCTTGTTGTTTAAAAAATAATTCCATTTGTTCAAGTTTTTTTTTGTGTAAAATTAATTTTTCAATTGACAATTCATATATCATTTTTTCTTAGAAATTCATCATTTTGGTGAAGAATTCCACTTCTTGGCTTTGGAGTTCAACTATTCGGTTGTGAATGCAACTGTTTGGTCTAAAATGCATTTTTTTGTTTGATGAAAATTCAAATTTTGTTGCTCAAAACCCATGAATTTTGTTGATAAATCGTCTTTCTAAGCAGGAAATTAATCTTCAGGGTTAAAAGTTCATCTTTTTGCTTATAAATTGATTAATTTTTTTTTTCAATTTTGTGTTTTTTTTTTTTGGTCGGAAATCAATTTTCACTAGGAAGATTAACTATTTCGTTCTGAATGCAACTGTTTGGTCTAAAACTGATTTTTTTGTTTGTTGAAAATTCAACTATTTAGTTAAAAATCATCTTCATCGGTTGGAAATGCATCTCTCTTCGTAGAAACCTAATTTTTTCTTTCAAAGTGCAGCAGTCTGATTCGTAACTGACCTGTTGATGTTAAGGATTCAAGTTTTCTCTAAAAAATTCGTCTTTTTAGTTGAATTCATTCGTTTTTGATGTAAAGTTAAAAAAATGTTTGTTTGGATTATCAATTATTACATTTTCCATTGAAGATTCATCTTTGGTGGTTGGAAGATGAACTAAGTTGTCAAAAATTAATTAATTTTGTTTCAAATTTATTTTTTTGGAGTTCAAATTCAACTATCCTATTTTTCGTAAAAATGTATCTATTCTAGTTAGAAATCGAAATATTTGTTTGATAATTGTTATTTTTTTTGTAGAAAATCAATCTATTTGGTTGAATATTCATGTATTTTGTTGAAAGTTCTTCTTTTATTTGTAGAAAAGTATTCTGTTTCGTCAAAAAGTTGATTATTTCGTTAAAATTGGGTGGATTTTTATTAAAAAATTGACGACAGTCAGTTTTTTCGAAAGTTACAATTTGATCGGTGGCAATAACGATAAAAAGTACATTTAAAAAAGTAACTTACGCATACGCATCACAGATAAGATTTTTTTCAAATAAAAACTCAAACTGTATCATGTAACTACTATGGAAAAAAACATGGGAAAAATATTCCAGAAAAAATACAAAATACTTACACAGAATATTTCGTGAAAAATCTTTCCAAACTGGGGCATATCGAAGGCAGTGACCACACCAGCTGTTGTAAAATTCAACTAGCCAGCTGGATTTGCTACCATAAACACTGGATTTGAAATTGGTTGCATTGAGAATAACTACATGATCACTCGCATTGTACAATCCATGATTTGCAGGGCTTTCGCTTTCCTTCTTACCAATAACATTGGGACTTACGTGTTCTATTGCAATCAAATATAATATAAACGTCTCGATGAAGAACGTGAAATATCGAAATCTTCTCATTTTTATGTTGCTTTTATAACCTCAAAATTTATAATTTGGGCATTTTTTCCTCATATCACGTAGACTTCCTTTCGGTCTCGAGGTTAGAACACAATACAGCGATTGACAATCAATTGGATTCCCTTCTCAGACACTAGTCAGGTGATAAGAGGTTCTTAAACATGTTTACAACCGACTTATCTACTTTTTTCAATCACAAGCACAACCAAACTTTGTTTCTTCTCAGCAACTCAGTTCTCACTGTGGGGGAGGGGGTAGTCCAGGTCGCCTATAGGCAAAGACTGCCTAGTGCCTAGGAGGGTAGGTCTAGGTCAGAACTCAGAACTTGACATGACTTGACAGATGAAACTTAAATATAGTAATTTTTATTTTGATTAATGCTTGTATCCTTATCTATCGTCATCTATCCTCTTCTATGTGGTTACAATTTTTCATAGGCTGAAATACTCAATTGCATGAGTTATGGCGGTTATAGATGATATAGAGGATGAAATGTTTGCTAATATATGTGCGACCTCACAAGTTTTTTTGTCTACAATTAAAGGGTAATAAACCCTCTTTTCAAAACAGTCTGACATTTTTCAATAAAATATTTACAAAAAGAATATTTTATGGCGTAAACAGAAAAAGCGTTTATTGTATTCAAGTTTATAGCATTTTTTTAGACCAGAAGTTACCTATATTATTATTTAGGCAGGTTTTTCAAAACAGCGGTTATTTTTGAGGTTATGAATACAAGTGTTTCTGCTCCAAATTCTGTAAGTTTTTATCGTTTTATGAACTTTTTCCCGGTTTTTTAACATATAAATTGCCATTACAATCTATTAGCTTTTGTATTAAATTGGCAAGAAGTTAAAATTAGTAACGTGAGCGCAATTGTTAGTCAACAATAATCGCTCTAATTTTATGTATAGTTGATATCGTAAAATAACTGACAAATAGTACAACATAACCTAATGAGTTTAATCCAGTAACAACGTAAAAATCGTAACAATTCTCTAAAAAAAAAGTCAAATTTTCACTGTACTTTCCCAACATTTTTACGTGACGTTGAAATTACTTTCTCTCATATTGCTTTTGGGAATACTTTTTTATTAAGCCATCAATATTATACGCGCGAGGAACATTACACTGTCAATTAATAATAGGTATACAAATATAAAGCAAGATTAGTACAATTACATTGAAAACTTTAATCACTCCAAGGGAAAATAGTATATTTTGTAGGGCATTGAGTTTAAAATGTTTAATTGAGAACATTATTAAATTTTGAAAGGGGCTTTGAAAATGGGAGAGCTAAAACAATTTAGTAACTATCTTAGTAAACCTTCGTAAACTTGAATTCGAAACTGTACCATCTGAGACGTTCAAATTGAAACATATTTGACTATCAAGAAAATTGCATATCTTGTGGCTTTCGAAATAATATATAACCTCAATAAAATTATTTATTTAACTAGGTGATAGTTCAATTATTTTTAAAATTATAAAATACAACTTTTTTCAAAAGATACAATCTAGGGCATGCAACTTTCTTAATATTTAAAATCATTCTTACTTTTTTCTAGGAAAAACTATGAGAAGGTTAAAAACTCATCGACTTATGCTTCAAATGAACAATCCGTAACTGTAACTAATCAATTGAGGAAGAAAATTAGAGAACCCAATTAAATCCTCGAATATTAGTTTTTAATTATTAATTCATTTCTTTCTACAATTTCAAAGATTTGAAACAGATTCAGAAGGATGTCATACATTATTGATTGAATATGATTCTCATTTACAATTAGTTTCTAAATTTGTTAACGACAATTTTGACATTTTTCAATTCCAAATTAGCAGAATTTGAATGCTTATCTAAAAATGATGAAATTTGAATTACTTCCGATATGAGATTTTCCTATTTCAAGCTTTGAGTTGAAAATTATTCAATGTTACACATTTGATCGATGTCTAATTATCCTAATTTTTGAAGCTTTTCATTCAGAAATGTTTTCATTTAAACGTTTTTACTTGGAAATGATCAAATTTTAATTACTTTCTATTTTTAATTGTATTATTTTGGAAATTTGAATCAGAATATTTTGAACTTAAATTAAATTTTTAAATTTTCAAGCATTTTATAAATTTCAATTTTGTATAATGTTGAGGACTTTTCATTTTCAAATGTTTCATTTCAAACACTTTCAATGTCCTATTCTCTCAATTTCAATCTAAAATTATTCAATCGTGAACTTTTTTCACTCAATAATTATTCCTATATAAATTCTTCCAATTCGCGAGTGATATTTTAAAAAAATACCATTCTGAATTTATTGAATATTGAAAGTTCTTCATTTAAGATTAATCAAAACTTCATACTTTCATGGTTAGTCCAAAATTTTTAGATTTTGCCAATTTTTCAGTCCAATTTCTCAAATATTAAATTGGAAGAACTCCAATTTTATGTTCACATTCTCAAACTTCAACTGAGCTGAAAATTGTGATATTTTAAACACTTTATAAATTCGAAATAATTTCAACCTACTCAATTTGAAAAAGTCTTATTTACAGAATAGTAATCTGAAATTATTCGATTTTGAACGCTATAAACCAGAAATTATAAGATTCCAATTCCTATCATTTCGGAATTGTAATCTTTTCCAAAATGTTCAGTTACAAACTCTTTCAATTCCGAAATCAGAGATATACTTCGAAATCATTCTCTTTTTAACCCTTTTCTTTAGAAATTATTCAATTTTAAATCCTCCCGTTTTGAAATTATTCATCTGACAGCAATTGTAGTTTGAAATTTTCGAATTTTCAACCAAAAAACTGTCCAATTCTGAATATTGCAAATTCATAAGCAATCCAAACTGTTTATTTCGGAAGTTTTTTTGGTTCCAAATTATAAACTTCGAATCCTTTCGATTTGAAAGTGTTTTTTTTCTTCAAATTTTTAATCTGATTTATTTATTTTTTTTCATTTTCCGAATCTTAAATTTCCGTAATTAGTAGTTATTATATTTGGGAGAACATAAACTTTCAATTAATATAATTGTAATATCATTCTGAGAACTTCGAATTCGAAATGGTTAAAGTTGAAACACTTTCAACTTTCGAATTATTCAATTTGAAAAGGTATTCATGTAACTGATAATTCATTATAGTTTTAGTTCCGATTGAGATTGAACAGTTTCCAATATGTGTTTTCAGCAAAATGTTGAATTCTAATGTTTGAAAAACAACTAAACAACTATGAATTTGAAAACCCATGAGTTTGTAGAAAGATTTAATCCTTCAATATATAATGTTTTTTACTTAACCGGATTTCTGGAAACCATCCAATTTTTAAAAGTAAAAAATTTGCAATTTTTCAGTTCAAAAGAATTTACTTCAAATTTATTCAAATAAAAAGTTGTACAAGCTTTCATTTTTATGCGTTGAAATTATTGAGCGCGTGAACTAGAATTATTTTAAGCTTCAAATTTGAAAGTGTGAACGCGAAAGAGTTCCAATTTAAGTGCTTCAATTTGCAGTTCAGTTTTAATTACTGCCAATAAAAACATGTTTAGCTCCAAGGGTTCGAATTTTTTAATTTCAATCGATTTTTTTTGCAGGGTATAAGAATTTATACGTAAAAGAGATAGGGGTCATCATGTCTGAGAAGAAGAAAGTACTAATGATATGTTTGGGTATGTATAATATGTATCATATTTTCTAGAAAATGTGCATGCGGCTACCAATTATTTGTCGATAAATTAATTTTCTTTCAACATAAACCTTCAATTATTTTCCTCCAAAGAGGCATAATGAAATCTTGATTAAGGCTTTCCTGAGAAATGAAATTTAAGTTTGAATGATAAAATACTAAAAGCAGGAGATAATCTTCGAAATCGACAATAGTAACGTTCTCGATAAATGTTGCCTTTTACCCTAGCTGACTCAAAAATATTCTTCGATTTTTGTTTTCACTTATAGGTAATATATGTCGTTCGCCGATCGCAGAAGCAGTGTTCGATAATCACATTAAAAAGAATGGTTTGTCAGAAAAGTGGGAAGTAGAAAGTGCTGCTTTGATTGGTTATCATACCGGAAAAAGTCCTGATAAGAGAGCAATTACTACACTTAAAGAAAAAGGAATTACGGATTATTCACATGCCGCAAGACCTGTAAGTTTCTATCCACATTTTTAGCAAAAATAAAGAAACACATTGTGAACAAAATTTTCTAAATGGTCTCGGTAATTTGTATTTTTCGTTCCGTCCTTATGTAAGCTAATATTTTTACGCAGATAACGAAAGAAGATTTTAAGAAATTCGATCGGATCTTTGGAATGGATGAGGATAATATCGAGGAGTTGAACAGGAAAAGTCCCAAAGATGGCACAGCGAAAATTGAACTTCTTGGAAAATACGATCCGCAAGGAGACACAATCATAAGAGATCCGTATTATGTAAGTAACCATATGATTGCTTTTCTTGCCTTTGTCGTCGGAAAAAATAGGAATTATATGTGGATTACTTTTCTTCTTTCTAGGATAGTGGCAGAGAAGGATTTGTAAAAGCATTTGAACAATGTGAAAGAAGCGTGGCCGCATTTCTAGAAGAATACCATTAATGCCACATCTTTTCTTGAAAGTTAAGCCATCATGAAACTGCGTCAACTATTGAAAATCTTTTTCTTCGTTTCCGTTTAATAAACACCCGAGATAAAACACAAAATATACCTACAAACATAATATTTCCACAGACTTTGCAGTCCAAAATGTTCTAAGGCATTCGAAAGAGTAGGGCGATTTTTCACATAATTTGTGATCGAAAAATAATAATTTCCTACTAAGAGTGATGAATTTTCGACAATAGACTTAAATTTCTAAGCCAGCAAGAAATCATATGTTTCAGAAAACAGTAAACTTCAAACCCGAAAATATGAGTTTTCAAATAAAAATGATTTCTCAACCAAAAAGATGAACTTTTAGACAATGAATTTTCGAAAAAGATAACTTTTCAACAAAATAATCGAATTTTCTTCAAAATCATTGAATTTTTAACGAAATATTTGAAATTGTAAACCCAAAATATGAATTTGCAACCAAGAAAAATTAAATTTCGACCGAACAGTTGATTTTTTAGAAAACAATTTATTATTAACCAAAAAGTTGCATTCATAACCAACTAGTTGAACTTCTGGGCCAAAGGGACGAATATTCAATAAGTTAGTCCAACTTTTAACCAAATAGTTGAATTTTCAAGTTACAAAGATAAATTTTGAAGCCAAGATGACGGACTATTTGGAAAACAGGAAATTTTTCAATCCAAAATGCTCAAAATTACATTGGAATTTGCAAGAAAGTAATTTATTTTCCAACCTATAATTGAATCGATGAGCATAATAATCAAATTTCCTATAAGGCTGTTGAGTTTTTAACTGGAGTGATCAATTAAAAATAATAATAATAATCTTCAACGAATAAGTTTTACTTTCAACGGAATAGTTCAATTTTCAATCTAAAAATATAAATTGTAAACCGTGGAATATAATATTTGATCATGTGTCAACTAAGAGTTTATTTTAATTTAAAGTTAAAAAAATCGAATTGAACCAAAAAAAGTAATTTTGGAGAAAAAAACGTTATAGTTGACATTTGAACCAACAAATTTCTATATTTGAATGAAAAAATAGTTAATAATAGCCAAAAAGGTTCCTACAAAAGAGATGCATTTTTTAACCAAAAAGACCAATTTTCAGCCAAGAAAAAAATTTCCAGTCAAGGCAAAAAACAAATTTCAACATAATTGTTGAATTTTCAAGCCAAAAGGGCATATTTTCTAGAAAAAATATTAATTTTCAGCAAAAAAGTTAATCTTGCAACGAAATGGTTGTATTTTCTACAAGAATAATACAATTTTCAACCTGAATAGACGAATCTCGAACGCGATGAATTTCTGAAACAAGAATGTAATATAATTTGACTCCGCAATTGAAAAGAATCAACTTCCAACAAAAAATAATCGTATTTTCGTATTGGATTATATTCGATATTGGAAAAAAAAACAAAGAGCATGCCTCCCCCTTTCCCTGGTAGTGTGACCAATTTTTCGAATGGCCTCAAAGTTGTATAAAATAAATAGGCCTTAGGTCTGATTAAATCAGTTATTTTTCAACTTCAGATGATGTGGTTATGAAATATAGGTATAGATCAAGGCGTGAAACAAACTGATTCTCGTTAATTTTTGTAAATAGGAATTGATAGATTATTCATATTTTTTTGTAAGCTTGATATACTTCTGCATTTGCATATGGATACCGGATTTTACAGAGGCAAACAAATAGCTCTTAATACATACAAATGATACGATACAATACAATACAAAGTACACAAAGTGCAAAAATTATACTATTTTGTCTACGTCTGTATTTCTGTATGTTCAGCTGTTTTTTTATCGATGAACGATGACTTTGGAAAATTCTATGAATTACAAAATGCACCTATTCCATTATGTACAGAGTTTCATATTTATAGATGAGATAAAAAATGTCCTGTTCGAAATTTCGCGGGGAATTTTAAGTCACATGGCTAGGGATGTGAGCCATGAAACGTTTCATTGAAACTTTGAAACCTTTCACGTGAAACATTGAAACGTTTCATGCCCAAAGTTTCATATGTTTCATGAAACACTGGAAAACCAATGGGAAACTTTCGTTCGCACACGTGCATTAATCCTTAAATGACAGGTTAGGTAATGTTAACCTATCTTAAAATTATTGTTTACAATATATGATTGAATTAATTTTTTTTTAAATGCAGAATGATAGACGGACTTTAAATTATTTCTGTTCAAATATTTATTTATTTAGTTCAAATAATAATGATAATACTATCAAGTATCAATTTAGTTTGAATTTTCCCGCCGCCATATTTGAAACTTTGAAACATTTCATCAGACGCCCAATGTTTCATGAAACTTCACATTGGACCAAAGTTTCATGAAACTTTACATCCCTACACGTGGCTCAAACTGGCCAGGCTTTTATGTTTTGAGGTTATATAACTTGCCTGCAGGCTGCAGAACAGCTCTGCGTTTTCTGCGTAGTGGAGTGTGCTTGTTGGCAGCAGTCGTTTTCATTTTAAGTTAGCGTTTTATTTATTCTAATTCTATTTCCCGTGGAACAAGATTCATACCTTTTGAAATTATTATACACATCTGCTCGAACATTTTTCATCAAGCTTGAATAAAAGCATACTAGAAAAGTATTGGAGCTAAAATATTATAGACATTGGAATATTGGATTGGAAACATACAGGTAAGAAAGTTTTAATATTATCACGACGTGATAAGATGTAAGCGCAAGGAATACGTGATATTTCATCGGTGCAAACAACCTCAAGCCTGAATATACGTAATTGTTCGTGGTTATCAAAGGATGTTTTTGAGGTAGTAAATAAGTGCCCCGACATAGTCCGACTATTTACGCCGCCATTTTAGTACAAACAGTCGCTTTTCCAGGCCTTTGTTCGTAAACCGGAATTTGGGTACGTTTATTCACGGCGTTTTTTAAGGGGCTGTACATAAATTACGTGACGCGTTTTTCTTTTCTTTACACCGTTGCATTTCTTTTGGCATCCCGGCATTTTTATTGCCGTCTTTATTTAAACAAAAAAAGTGCGTCACGTTATTTATGGATGGCCCCTAAGCAAAAACATGCGCAACCGTCAAATCATATCCGGAAAAAAGTTGTAAAACCGTTATAAAATTCAAGGAAAAGTTGAGAAGATTACTTTTGCCGTAAGAATTCTATAACACCGCATGTATTGTGCTTCTAATTGCGAATTCATGTTATATCTCTGAAAAGGAAAATTCTCAGTAACAGCTAATTTTTCAGACTTAACCTATACTAATTTCAATATGAATAGACAAGAAATCCTCTGTCACTACCAGAAAGTCATGATTAGGCTCAACATGTTTACAATGGCTTTTGAAATGTATAGAGGTAGGTAAATTTATTATTGAAGTTCTGATTGACGACACGTGAAAATGAGGGTTAGGTTTGGTAACTGAACGGAAATTGGGAAGCTATTTGATTCAGATTGTAGAGTGCTGTCATGTTGGTACCCCTGCATCCGGAATATTGAATAAGTTGCTTTCCCACCAGATTGGCGTCCTCATGCGACATGCATAGACTTTTAATAGAAATATCCAAATTATATGATTCTGCTTGGTTATTATTTTTCATTGCAAAAATTAAACAATCGACAAATTATATAAATTTTCCTCTTGTTTCCTAGGATATAGATAATGGAGAACTTCAGTATCTCCGACGTGTTTAAAGGAAACGCCATAATCATAAGGCCTTCATTATCTGGTAGTAACTACTGCGTCGTTTGCGATGAAATCATAAAAATGGGAGAAGCGTCTATTCACTGCAATTTTCGTTCACATCAGGTCCGCTTATTACGATTTCGAAAATGCTTTACAATTATCTCAGAAGGCGATCGATACGACTTTACCAATAGTTTGGAATGCAAATTTTGTGATTCAAATTTATCCTGGGATCAAGCAGCAGCGCATGCACAAATTCATGGCAAGAAGATCTGGAAATTAACGGCTGATGTTTATGCTACTTACTTTCAACATTACTTATCGATGAACACTGAAACTCACTTCTGCAATCTTTGCTTCCTTTCATTCGCCACTCAGGAACATGCTCTTCAGCACATCCAGGATTCCAGCCACCAAAAAGCGTGGTCTCAGTCAGCTGCTTCTAGAATCGATTTTGATCGCTTTACAATATGTATAAGACTAATCAAGCAACTTATAACTCACCAAATTTCTGTTGGAGACGAGCTAAACTCTTTTTTTTGTCACGGATGTAAGGAATCATTCCCGAACTTGAGTCTTGCGCTAGACCACATGAGAATCATTGATTATTTTAGTAAGTGCAAGGAAAAAATGGTTACTGAAAAAGGGAAATGTTTGACAAATGATATGGAAAGGCACTCGAAACCGGATTGGACAAGGAAAATTTCGAATGATGAGGTTAATATTGTAGAGTTGACGATTTCAGATTGTGAACTGTCAACTTCGAAAAATAGGGACGTTGATCGTCAGAATAACAATCATACGAGTCAGGAATTGACAAAACGAATCAATCTCCAAATAACAGAGACTGGAGAAATCTCCAAGTTTTTCATCTGTGAAGAATTATCATGGATGATTTCTACTCATAAATTACAAATTTATTCTAATTTTGTAGAGTGCGTATTATGTGAATGCAAGTTGTGCGATGAAAACACAGTAGAAAGTCATTTGCGAACTCACCTAGAACCGACATGGATAAAACAGCATTCATCGATGACACATAATAATTTGCTTTCTCCTACAAGCTCAACTCTGAAGGAAAATTCTAGAAAGAGAAAAGCAGAAAGTTGAAGTGAACCAGATAAAATGCACAAAGCAGATTTTAATACGAATGAAGTCATTATTCCTACATTATACTGAATCTGTTACATATTTTAAGTCTTTTACTTCTGCTCAACTTTCTTGATTATTTTTTTGTGACAAATTTTACATTCAGTTTCCACGAATGCAGTCTCACCATTCCAAATATTATCAAGTCATTGATATTTCTTCAAGGCAAGCCTGATTAGGAACTGTTAGCTTTTTATTATACAATAATATACTATTTTAAGCTCGTGGAAGAATATTATTTTTACCCTGAAGTATGTTATAATAATTGTTTTTAATAAAAGTATTGCTTTTTTTACAGTTAATTTTGTTTTATGATCATTCCAGTTTATTCCTATCTTTATGTTAATCTGCTTGCTTGAAAATCATTGTTTTTGGAAATTTCTGACAAATTAAGATATAGAAAAAGTTTTACTTTTAAGGAAATTTAAGGTTTCACATTTTTCTCCTTGGGGATGCCCATATCCTGTCGATGTCAAAGTTGTAATATGGATACGCGATCAATACTCTTCGCGAAAATCATAAATGAATCTAAAATGAAAACAATTTATAATATGTAGAATTAACAGAAGAGAATATGAAAAATTCCAGTTTCCAATAATTTTGAAAAATAAGTTGAATTGGAAGCATTTTTTTGGTAATTATGGACTATTTTTTTCACATCAAAAACATCCATAATATTGAGTTTAACATATTATGACAGGAATTTGGCTGCGGTTTGGCGAGAGAAGAGTCATCAGTAGTGTTGGTCCTAGGAAGTTGCCCAGAGAGCTCCTGACCTATTCCGCGTTCCAACTAGGGAATACGCCATATTGGAACTTGAGAATAGGAGAAATATTTGGAAGCTTGATCTATGAAGAAATCTAAAAATAATAATATCTATACAAGTATACATATAAAATCTATGACAATAATGCTAATATTTTTACAGCGTAATTTCATTTTCTGTAAAAATGTAATGGGCCCCGATAAATATAAAATTGATGAAATGATATCAATTAAATATTGTTGATGATCATATTTTATAATTTGTCGGGATTCTAAGTTTTCAATCGCTTGAGGAATTTTCCTCTCTTACTTGATTCAAATGCAAGGTATTTCCTCGAATCTTATTTTCGATCGAATTTGATCATGGAAAAATTAGAGTGTTATTAATGTTAACAGGAATATGAGCGCCTTATAAGTGCAAAAACAATGCATATAACGTGGTCGAACGCGTAACCGTCATAAATTGGAAAATTCATAACTGCTGTTAATTCGTTTATTTAAATAAGAAAAACAATGTAAAAACTACAGAAAGATATTATATATACATTTGTAAAACTTGTAATCATTATGCTTGGATTTCAGATGAGATGTAGTTTAAGACCGGGTACAAAAATTACTTCTTTCTGCCGCGGGGTGCAGTTCGTAAGTAAGTGTGCAAAGGTGCAAAGTATCGACTCGACTGCATAGTCCTAGCCTAGGCGAAGTACAAAATTGAAGAAGGAATGGAGGGATGCTGATTGTTTATTGGCTGAGGAAAAGAGGAAGTAGGACAATTTGAACACATCCAAATTGTGACGTAGGATTTTTTGGAAAGAGAATCCTTAGGTACAATTGTAAGCCCGGTGCGGCGGTAACGGTTTTTCATGGTAGGGTCAGCAATGCAATCTGGACGAAAGATGTACAATGATCCGTTTTTAGGTAGAGTTTTTCTTTTACAACTTAGTCCCTAAAGTGCTAGAACGTGCTACGAACAAAGATAGAGATTTTAAGGATCATAAACATTTACGAATTTGGGAAGAAATTTAATTTGCAGGAAAAATGTTTGAGCTTCTAAACTGCCAATACGTGCGATAATAAAGATGAGTTTTAAGCTGTGTACAAAAACATAAAAACTTTCCCTGAAATACAATCTACAACCTAGGATTCTGGAATCCTTCAAGAATATAAAATATAAATTGTTCATGACGCTTTTGAAAACATTCTTTCAAACATAATGTGCATTTTGCAAGACTTTATTTTCAGGTTGAGTTTTATTCAGAGATACGAAACAAGATTACTGTATATCGGTGTGAATGGAATAAATATTGTTTAAGGAAATTACGAATCACTTATGAACAAAAATTCTATGTGTTCCGAATCAACGTTTACATCAATGCAAACTGCATTTATAAAAATTTCCAAATACATTTATCGTACAATAGTTTTCTGAAAACCTCTACTTTATAATTTGTTTATTGAAAATCTCATGTTTTTCAACTTTTCAAGGGAACTACAAAAAATATGAGCCTTATTGTCATACATTTTATATGTATATTTGCATAGATATTATTTTTTTTTAATTTCTTCATAGATCAAGCTTTCAAATATTTGTCTTATTCTCAAGTTCCAATATGGCGTATTCCCTAGCCGGAACACGGAATAGGTCTAGAGCTCTTTCGGCAACTTACTAGGTGTAATGCCCAAATTTCGACCTAGTGTTACGTCCTGACTGAGGTCCAGAGAATTTGGAATCGGCCCAACGCTGATTGGCTGATTCCTCCGATGGTGGTTCGTGCTGCTTTGCGTCAATTTGAAAATTGACTACCGCGAAAAACTCAAAATGGGAAGAGGGAAAAACACAATAATGCACTTCTTTATAGTTGTAATTAACCAATTTAATAGCACTAATAAACATCGAAGCACT
>WSXT02124940.1:0-10851 GCA_011762715.2 Neuroterus valhalla
GTGGTTCCTTTCAGGATTTAGACTTCTCACAAGAAAAATACAAAAAAAATACATCTGAGTTAAGATTTTCTTTTCAAAAACAAGCCCATTCGAATTTGTATAGGTATCTTCGATAAATTTGTGAGAATTTGTTTTGATACTCTTGAAGTTAAATAGTAGAATATACATTCGTGATCTGATTGCTGAACATATAATCTTACGATAAAAAATATCCACGTAGAAAAATCCTCTTATACCTACGATAATTAGAGATAAGAATATATAATTACGATATTTACAGTTTTCGAAGTAGGAAATTAAATCAGTTCAAAACAAAGACCGTGGCAACGCGTACTGAAAATTTCAGTACGAAAAGCCAGATTTTTCCGGTACCAATAGCCCTGTAAAAGACTATTTGTACAGAGAATGTTGGGTACAAATAGACAGATTTTCCCGGTACAATAGACGCTTCCTAAATTCAATCCTAAATTTACGTTCACAAACTAGAAATTCGGTAATTCCACCCCTGTACACACTAATCTGAGGGCAATATTAGAATGTACAAAATAGTAAAAATTTGAGTTTCAATTTTGGAAATGTTTTGAAACAAAAAAAATAATACCTTCTCTGATGAGAATGTAAAAATATAAGCAATAACCTGGAATTTTTAGGATTGGAAAGCGACCTAGTTTATAGACGTATAAGAGTTATATAAAAAAATTCATGTTGAATCTATTTAGAGGTATGTATTAATAAAATGTATTATAATGAATTAAAATATTAATAGAAGCAAGTAAAGTGCTGAACTTACTTCGCCCATTTAAAGAAGCCATCGTCGATTTTCGGTGTGAAAATGATTCTTTTCAAACTGATTCCGACGCACAATCACATAAAACGTGAACTGCAAACTACTGCAAATTGATTTATTGGATCAAATCTCTCTTCTTGCACTTTCGCTTTTTTTCAAGGCTGTATCTCAGGATCCCCGCTTGTCATCCTTATCTTCGTAGAAGGTTATAGAGGAGTTCTTTACGATGAAAACTTCAACACGTTTTGCGTATATTCATAATAAAGGTTGTTATTCTCTTTTATTTCATAATTATATCTCACTTACAAAGTTCCAACACACATGGACACACATCATTTTTTATACTCCATATTGCTCCATATATTTTTTTACAGTTATTTTTTCACCCAATTCTCGTGTCTCTTTCCCTCCAAGACTTTCAAGCTTCATTCTCGATCAGCTGTTCGTTCTACAACATAACCTCACTTTTTCGATGACCATCTGTTCTCTGTTCATTGGATTTCACCTCTCTTAATTCCTCGAAAGTTTTTTTAAATTTCTTCGAATTCTGTTCATAGGTTTCAGCAGTTTCAACAAAAACTTACAGGCAGGCGAATATTGGTTCTTTCATTCAACTGTATTCTGTTAAATTTATGATTTAAACCAGAAAGTATGTGTTTTCCAAATCAAATGAATGTATAAGAAATAGGAACTTTAGAGTTTTTTTGGACTCCTTCATGTAGACGATGTTCCAAAATTTGTTATCAAATTAAAGAAAGCCTGTGATGTGCTTCACATTGTTAATTCAAATTTCAAAAAGTCCTTCCCATTAATATTATTTTTGTGTTTTGTTCCTTAACCCCAAAAAGTTTTGAAAATCGGCTCTGTCCGTTTCTTCTGAATTAAAAGAATTTGTGATACAAAATATAACAATACTTATTTATATAATTCGTTCTTGCATTCAAGCCCTTTACAAAAAATACTATATAATTCATTTTCCTCATGACCCTCAGTGATTAAAAAAATATTTTGCCTTTGCAGGAAATGAGGGGGAGTCATTTACTGTTAAGTAAGGCTTGCAAGAACAGCGCAAGAGCTCGTCAATGCGAAGACAAGGTGAAGTTTCAAGCAATTTTGCCTCTTGAGTTGAAAAACAAAGTCAGTGGAAAATCAGATGGGGACAAAGGTAAAACATCTACTCATTAGTCCATTTTTCTAAAAATTAAAAACATTCAATACCATTCTTTTCTCCAGAGAAAGGATGTCTCTACGAAATATCAGTTGTCATTGCTTGTCTCTCAAAGCACAACTATGAAAATAAGTTTTGCGAGAAGGAAGT
This sequence comes from Neuroterus valhalla, assembly GCA_011762715.2. Taxonomy (NCBI): domain Eukaryota; kingdom Metazoa; phylum Arthropoda; class Insecta; order Hymenoptera; family Cynipidae; genus Neuroterus; species Neuroterus valhalla. Next base: position 2,106 of record WSXT02124940.1, read on the forward strand.
TACGGAATTCAACAAATGCTTTTCTACCCACATGGCAAAAGTAAGAGCTTTAAAGAAAAATCGAGACAAAGGTGTCCTCACACCCAACGCGAAAGCCCTCAATCACCGAGAAATTAATATGTTATTTAAACGGTTTCCCCCTCAATAAGGGAGATTCAATTCAGGTTACATATACAATATTTTATTCAATATTATGCAGCATTTTATAGAAGAGTTAATTATGTACAATAAATATCTCGCAGAAAAATGTCCTGCGGAGTCCATTAATTAAATACTTGTAGAAAAACTCTAAAATTCATTTCAATTCATACTTAAGAGTTCTTCTTACACTAAATTAAATATATATTTACAATTTTACGACCAAAGTTTCAAAATTAAAACATACATTGCGCTAACTTTCTAGTCTTGGGTTTTGTACTTTACGGCTGTGATTCGATCAAATCACGGCTCCAGTTTTTGTTACCTCAATAGAATATTTTGAGATTCATTTACATCCGTAGTCGAACTTGAAATATCTTCTTTGTAGGGATTTTTCAAACGCCTAAGAGCTAACCGTTTCGAGAAACCTAAAGAAATATTCATAATATAATTATAAATTTGTAAATCTTGAGACATCAAGCTTTGAAATTGTATTTTGGAAACATAAGAAAATTTAATTCGAAAATATAAAAATAAAAAACATGATGGATATACTTGAAAACTATAAAAATACTTGCGAATGACGTGATTTGTCTTCAAGACTGGGTTTAGTTCTCGAAGATCGTCCAGTCGATGTTCAATACGTCGAAGAGCTCTAAAATTTTCTAGGTGCTCATCTTTGTGAGATAAATACGAATGAAAAAGAGTGATCAAACATAGAAAAAGAGCACATTTTCGAACCATCCAGGTTACATGTAAAAGTTGTATCTACAAACATAAGTTCAAAATATATAGAAATTAATTTAGAATAGATAAAAATTTTAATTCCCCTACAAAGGAGTTTTTGGAAATTGGAAAAATCAAGAATTTAACAATTAAATTTGGACAAGACAATCATACATCTTTTCATTTAAAAAAAAAATATGCATATAAGAAAAGGGAAAAAAAAGAATGTAAGAATTTATTTTTCTTTGCCCTTTCTTCATTTGATTTAATTATTTCAATCTTTGTTGTTTAAGTAATTTAGAGAATGTCATGAATGCTAAACATTTCTTGGAGATTCAATTACCTTATCTTCATGGAAATGATTTTCATTCGTCGTGTAATATTTGACGAGCATTCTTTCTATTACGATATTGAAACTTAGAATTGTGAACAGAGAAATTCGAGCATCTGCGGTTTTCTTGGATGCACTAAATAGTGCGGATAAGATGCAAGTAACTATGTAGTATAAAATAGATTGGAGCCAAGACACTTCTCCAATGATCCAATTTTGGAAGGTACGAATGTAAGAAAATATTTGAAAGAGCAGCTCCTTTTGATCTCTCGCAGATTCTCTGAAAGGCAATGCTAGAGATAAATTAATGTAAAAGAAAGAAAAAAAATGATCTGTTTCACGGAAAGATCCCTATTTTATTTATTTTAAAAATTAGGTAGGGTCGGTAGGGGTAAGCGTCACAACTCACAACAGGGTTAGTTAAGTGTGATGAAGAGGAAATTATTCAGTTATTGCGCGAATAAATTGATTTTTAAGAACCTGAGACGCTTTTCGGAAACTTGAATAGTGTCACCTGGTCGATTCATTTGAATTGTTCGCTCATAAAACATTTTTCACGGTATGAAAAAAAGTCAAGAAAAGAAAAACGTAGCTTCATGGAAGCCCTACAAAAGACAAAAATTGTGCGCACAAAATAGATCCACAAATTTGTTATTGATTACTTTTTAATAGGACGCAAAATTCAAAATTGTTGACCTACTGCAAAAAAAAATAAATAAATAAAAAACACTGTTCCACGAAAGTTCTTGCTGATAAAGGAAGATAGATATAAACAGCAGGGAGACCAAAGATGATTCGGACAAAACTTAAAACGAGAGTTTTCTAAAACATTCGAAATGTGGTCAATCAAAGTATAACTTTGTGATTTTGTATCACACTTATCCCTATCGACCCCACGTTGCAATTTGAATATATCCTTTCAAAAGCTAATAATTTTAAAACATACTTGAAGTCACTGACAATGTTGTTGACTGTTTCAGCAGAGTTTTGAATTACATCTTCTAATTTTAGTCCATGATTTAAAAGATGGTTTTGTATCTCGAGCCCTTCTTTTTGTTTTTGCAAGACTATATTTTGCATTTCTGAAGCCTCCAAAAGTTGTTCTTTCATACGAGTGGAAGCCTTGTACAAACTGAATGACAATACCATTGAAATTTCAACTTTTTTTCTATTTTCAAAAATAATTGTATGCGTACAAAATGAAATATTGAAATATGCTTACTGTTTAATCGTATTTTCTGTCTCAGCTTGCCACATTTCATGATTCAGAAAGAAACAAACGTGAGTTGTATGAGTATAAAATTCATTGTAGACCCCAAAAGCTCGATCAGTCATTTTATTGATGCACTCTCTATTGGAAGAAATTATTATTTAGAATATATTTTCTTCATAATTTAGGTAGTTATTTTGAACTTAAGTTAATTTCGAATATAAAATTGAATTCTTTCCAATTCGGTTCAATTTGTACCTTCTTTCGCCTTCTGTTTCGCTAAGGTGGCATGAGTAAGTTACATGGCCAGAATCTTCTAAAAAACAGTTAGCTAAAAGAAGAGCCAATAAAGAGTGCTGGTGGTCATTTAGAGTTTCACAACTTCCTTTGATTGTTCTCAAAGCTTCGTGCCAGCATGGTCCGTGCTGTGGCAAAGTTGATTTACCTGGAATTAGATTTGATGTGGTTTTTAGAAAAATCATGAGAATTAGCTATTTTTGACAAGTTACAATAACCTAATTTTGAAAGTGAGTTCCTATAAACTTAATTATCATACAATGTTGAAAATGAGGATTTAAATATATATGGAAAGTAACAATTTACTTTCTTAGAAGTAATTTGGACAGTCCATAGTTTCAAAGAGAATTAAATTCGGTTTATTCTCATTGAATAAAAATGCCTTCTAAAATATTTCAAATTCTATAGAAATCTCTAGCTTCTGTCATTAAAAAAAATGTTTAATAATCTTTTTGACTGATCCTGTGTTTACTTTTAAAAGTGTTTCAACAAATTCATATCTGGATAAATATTTCTTTAAATTAAATTTATACTGTGAGGTATATTCAATAATAATAGAGTTAAAAATTGCTAACCTTGCATTAAAAATCAATCTGAAAAAGAGAGGAAAAACTACTTACTCTTTATAAGATGATATTGTTTCTCTCCTAATTCTTTGAGTTTTGAATCACCAGTAAAAGCGAGAGCAATGAAAACACAATTTGCCGAAAGTAATAATTTTAACATGGCTACTTCTGTTTTTAAAGTCTTTTGCATTAAAATGGAATGTATTTAGATATATTTCACTGAAGGATTTCTGTAAATATTTTTTCTATATTTTACTCGCGCTTATTCTCAGGCATTCTATTCTTGAAATTAATTCCAAAAATTGCGAACTGGCAGTATATTTAGCTGAGAATATAATAGAAAACATTTGTTTTAATATCTACTTTGGGCTTCTGTCAACTGTCGAACATATAAAATTGGAGTATGAACCAAAATATTCGATAAGGTAATTCAAAATTGGATAAATATTTAGTAAGTTCACTTCAAAAATAAGATTTATATTGTGAACTTTTTAAATACAATAAGCACCGTGTTTTTTGTCACAGTTTTGGATTAAGAGGCAGATAGAACAAAAGCTGGAGAGCACCTTCAAAACCAACTGTCTGTCACTGTCACTCCAACGCAGGTGGCAAATGGCGGTTGCTTTTCAAACTAACCTATAGGAAATCATTTAAAGCAAGCAAGTAGGAAAACGATTTTGATTGGTCGATTAGTTTTGGCGGTATTCTAATACAAAAAAAAGCTCAACAGATTTGGTAATTACTTGTTTTTGAAATTGAATATCATGAATCTTTCCCTACAGCTTCGTTTTATAAGCGCTTTCAACAAATGTTTACATGATGAACTTTTGAAATAAACGATGAAAGAAAAAAGAATGCATGCAAAATCTCATTCTTCATACCAAAGGATACGAAAACCTCTTTTGGAGATCCATATCAATTCTCTATTATTATTGATATAATTTAAAAATGAGAGGAATCCAAATAATAATTTTATAACTCATTTCGGTAATATCATAAAATCACGGCTATTCTGAGTTTCATCATTTTACTTACAATTTTTATTTTAATAACTTTAATTGATCATAAAAACAAGAATCTGACGGAAGAAGCGAGACAATTATTGTTTTTAGATGGGTTGTTTGTATGTGTTTCAAACTTGGAAAGACGGTTGGATGTGACTGAACTCACTCTCCCTCACTTTACTTGAATATTAAAAAATAAAAATTAGTGTTTCATGTATTTACTCCTATATTCCTCTGTAAACAAAGATATTTGGTTTAACTAGCAGAAACAGATTCCTTTTTTTCAGATGGTTTTAAGGATAAGGAACAAACTGAGAAGATAAAATTTCACCTATCAAGAATAATAATTTCCAGAGTGGAGTAAATAAACAGAACGCTAATTGATACACGAGTGAGTTGAAGGGAGAGTTACTTCAATCACACCAGATTGCCTTCCCAAGTTTAAAACAGCTCAATAAAGTCAAATGTCTCCTAACATTCTTTGAGCAGGGTATAGTGTATAGATAGATAGTTGCAGACCTCGAAAAAATAATGAGACTTTTTTATTAAAAAAAAAAAAAATAGTAAAACAAAAACAATTTTCTTGCTTCTCCCGAATGATTCTAGTTTTTATTGACCAATCAAAGGTATTTCAATAAAAATTGCAAATAAAATGATGCAATTCAGAAAAGCCGTGATTCTATTGTATTACCCTTATTTCTCAAAATTAGAAATCGTATATTTCACACTAGATAAAAATACATACTTGGAAAATATCTTATACTCGAAGACACTGAAAACTATTTTTACGAAAATATAACTATTTTCCCCTCTTACAAAACTTATAACATAAAATCTTGAAAAAAGTTACAATACTTAACGCGAAAATTGTATTTTACAAGTATCAGAGATAAGAAACAGCAACATCGTATTTTGTATGCTTAGCTATTACTGAATATCTTTCCGATCAATGAATACTGAATCACGAAATCAGGTATGTATATCTATAGATATGTATGAACTACCTAAGAAAATGGAAGAAAAACAGATAAAATTTGATTTAAGTAAAAGCAACATATTTTTAAGTCGCGTGTAAAAAGAAATCCACGCTTTCGGTTTCTCTTATGTTAAATTATGACTCTTGAACAAAACTTAAGGTCAAAACTAAGACCCACCTTCCATTACAAAGTTCCAAAGAAAATCTTCTTTAGAAACATTTAGAGGGTTTTCACTAACTCGATACTAAATTGGTTTTTCTCCTTTTCGACGCGGAGAACTTTCACTTCAATCGCTTGACCAATGCTTAAACTCTGACCCTTCATAAACCGAGAAGGTATCAAACCATCTCTACAAACTCCGACGTCTGCGAAAGCTCCGAAGTGAGTTACATTTCTCACAACTCCTCTCAAAGTCACACCAGGAGTTAAGTCATCGATTCCGGTGAGACTGCTCCTAAAAAGAGGCTTATCTCCCTTCAATCTGATATCGTACCCTTTACTCGCTGCTAAGCCAGTCACGATTATTTTCGCCGTTTCCTCGTTCGTTTTTAACTGCTTAGCTATAGTGGAGAATCCCTGATTTCCATATGCATTTACCGATTTAATGAAAGAATCCGTCCCTAAATCCTCGATACGACATTTAGCCAATTTCAGGAAGTCAGCAGCGATTTTATAGGCTTCAGGATGGATCCAAGTTTGGTCGAGGTAATTCAGCGGTTTTTTGGATTTTGACTTACTTCCAGGAACTAAAGCAGTTTCAGGTAAAATTCGTATGAAACCAGCGCACTGTTCGAAGGTTTTGTTCCCGATACCTTTTACTTCAAGGAATTGTTCTCGGTTTGTGAATGATCCATTTTTCTTTCTCCATTCGATGATGTTCGCGGCTTTGGTTACATTTAGACCAGCAATTTTTTTCAGAAGACAGTGAGACGCTGTATTTACATCAACTCCGACGAAACTTACTGCATCGGTCACCACCTATGGAATGGAAAAAAATTATTATTGATAGTTTGAAGATTTCGTTGAGATTCGGAAAAATTGGTATTGATATGAAGAACGCTCTTCAATATTTCTAATGAACAAGTTCACACAATTAGGAAGAAATCGGTATTCTTGTTGATTTGGAACTGAATTTTAACAAACAAATAAAAATCGGAAAATTCCTAGTTTTCGGCGATTTGCAACCATCGTTGAAAAATTCGAAACCTCAAAAATTAGACAAACTCCAATTCTGATCCACTTATCTACAATTTTCCTGTCTTTCAAACTAAGAGCTGTTGAAAATTATTATTTCCATTTCAGAGCGTTTAAACTTACAATTTTAAGGCACATACCGAGAATCGAGAACAGAAACTTTGTTTCATATGCTTTGAATTAGCATTAAAAAATTACATTTTTTAGGTTGAAGCTTTTATAACCCATTAACTGCAATTGAAGGCCTTATAAACTTAATCATTTTTAGTTAGTTGCTCTCACGAAACGATTTATTTTCGAACTTCAAAATTTCCTAAATTGTCAGTGTTTAACTCAAACCTTTCATGTTTAATTTAGAATCGTAGAAATTTATGAATTTATAAATTCATCTATGAAATTTCAAGCGATATTAAAAGTGATTGGATACTTTTCTATTAAGATTTAAGGTATACAATTTGGAATGAAATGATAAATTGAATGTAATTTTCATAAGGAATTCAAATATAGTTGACTAATTATGACATAACATGATATAATTGACTAATTTATACGCCTTTAATCATACGTTACTGCATCTGGAACTTTCAGAATATATAAGGGGCTGTACTTCAATTACGTAACACATCAAACAGGATGAATTTCCAACAAAAAGTTTAACTTTCGGCCAAAAAACATGCCTTCGAGAAAATAGTTGAATTTTCAACAAAAAATTACATTTCCAACAGAATCGTCGAATGTTGAACTAAATGAATTTCTAAACTACAAAGATGAATTTTCTATCAAATTGTCAAATTATCTTGCAAAAGAGCTTACACTTCAATTGAAAACAGATGCAATTTGGACCATATACTAAACGAGTTTTTTGAAAAAATAGTTGAATTCTTAAAAAAAAATTCATTTCAAACTGAGAAAAATGAATTTCTATTCACAAAAGATATATTTTCTACTATCTAAAGCGAACTATCAATCGAGAAGGACAATTTTCCTAAAAAACAGCTCAATTTTCAAACTAGTTTTATTCAACAACGAAAACAATACGATTTTTAAACAAAATACTTTAGTCCTCAAACGAATAAGTGTATTTTCGACAAATATGATAAATTTTCTGTCCAAAGAGATGAGTATGTAACAAAACAGTTTAGTTCTCAAGCAAAAAGCTGCATGTTTCAGGAAATATCAAGTAATTAATCAGGATGGATAAAATTTCCACGATAAAGTTAATTTTTGACTTAAGAAAAAAAATTATTCTCCACCAAATATTTGAAGGAGACGAGCTTTTGATAAAGAAACACGCCTTCTCTATCAAATGGTGAAGTTTTCAATTTGTGAGGAGTAAGTTTCTGAACAGAAATATATTAGTCAAATCGACAGATGAAAATTTAATTTCCAATCAAATGAAAGATAAATTTTCAAGAAAATATCCACATTTTCAGCTACAAAGGAAAATCTTGGAAAATGTATTCCGAGGAAATGGTTCAACTCTAAGCTAAATAGTTAAATTTTTAACTGACTGAAAAAATGGATTCTTAGCCTAGAAGATTGATGTTTCACCAGAAAAGTTGCATTTTAAACAGAAAAGATGAATTTATAATCAAGGAGATAACCTCCCTACTAAAAATAGGATTTACAAACAAAAAAATGAATTTTCAACCAAATAGAAGAATGCTCAACAAAAAACAAACTTTTCCAAAAAATAGTTCAACCCTGAACTAAATCAACTCAATTTCCTATCGAAGAAGACACATTTTCAATCAAATAAATTGATTTTTGACCTAATCGTTATACTTTTTTAGAAAATAAACGAATTCTCAACCATAGAAATGATTCTTCGACCAAACAAATACGATTGTGTCAACGAAATGGTTTAATCCTGAAGCATACAAAAATTATTGTTAACCAAGCAGTTGCAAATTGATGAATTTTCAGATTGAACGATGTTTCTCGAACTAGATAGTTGAATTCCTGATGAAAATATCATTTCTACCAGAAATAAAACGAATTTCCAAAAGATAGTTGAATTCTTTACCAGAAAGGATGAATTTTTCAATTCTCCAGAAAATATTAATTTCAACAAAATAGTTAAATCCTCAACCAAATAAAAGAAGTTTCAAGTGGAATGATGAATCGTTATAAAAACAAAATGATTTTCTAACATAAGATTTTGACATTTAATCGGACAGTTGTATTTTCAATAGAAAAATATAAGTTTTCTGCAAAAAGATGTTACGGACGTCCCTTACGTTCAGGACAGCGAAAATTTACAAAAATAAAAAAGTACGTACGGAGTTTGGTGGAGGGGGGAC
>WSXT02124951.1:0-10851 GCA_011762715.2 Neuroterus valhalla
GTAGGTCCCCCTTACTTACTACTAAGGTAGTGGTAGGGTGTGTAAAGGAATGGTAGAGAGGTTCGAGGGAAATGTAAACCCTCAGGGGACGCATTGAATCAATGAATCAACTTATAATTTCCTACGGAACACATAAATTAATAATTTATTGGGACTAATTGAAAACCCACAATATAGATAATAATTGTAAAACCCAATGCTGAGAATTTTGACTCCACCAACGAATAACTAGAAAATTATTGCAGCATATTTTGCAAATGTAAACATTCTGATTTTGCAAAGTGATAATATCTGTGTCATCTTATTTAATGATTTTATTACAATCTAAATATCGTTAATTTTCCTGATTTCATTACTCCAAATCTCATATAACTTTCACTTGGTTATTGTGTCATTATAAAGTCGCAAAATTGTAATTCACAATATTGAGCAGTCAGAACCAGGTTTAATTTATTATTAAAATCACGGATTTTTTGTGATTGTGGTGATCCAAACCAATCCTATAACAACTCTCCCTTCACTGTGCAGTTCTTCTTAATACATATCCAAGCTTCAGAATATACGACTGCAGACCGCATGGACACAAATTCGTTCCTTCAAGCCAGATATGAGAGCAGTAGAAGATGAAAATAGGAGTATTCATGTCGGGCGGCATCAACTGATTGCTGCATGAAAATTTCCAATCAAAAGTGAAAGTTATGAAAATCAGGAATGAAACATGCAGATATCAAAATACATGAAAGAATATAAGAACTTCTTAGTCAAAAATGCTCTAATTTCAAGCAATTATAGCCGCTAACGTTACAACGACTATACACATGCGAGGCCAATCACCTAGTCGCTCAAGCCTTCTGTATTTCATTTTTTTACTCACGAATTTAAACGATCACCGTTACGTTCCGTTTTATCAATCTTTAAATGTTGCTGGATGAATTTCATGTACGACCAATATGGACTCGTTTGTTTAACTGGTTGCACGATTGAGACTTCAACTAAACGCTACAATTCAGTTCTAAATAAAAATGAACTACGAAGTATCTTTGCATAAAAATGGTGAACCTTCTGAAGATTGAACTTCTAGTTCCTTGTGGGTTGTATTCAGATTTGCAGAGTTTTTGTGGTTTTTTAAAATCGCTCATTGACGGCAATTCTAAATATGCTAATATTCAAACATTGTATTATTTGGAAAAAAAATCAGAAAATGGAGCCTAAAATATTATAAAAGAATATTCAGCTTACGGATGCAAAGTACAAACCCACGTAGGATCAACAAGAATCACGTTACTATAAAAAAAGAATCATTATATCAGAGCTTCTTGATCTTTATCAGGTAAAGAGCTCCGTCATATCTATGTTTATCAATTAACAATCAATGCGCTTGAAAATGTAGCATGTCCAACTGATGACTGAGTCCGACATAAGTATGAGCGAGCACTCACGTTTGGTCTTTCTCTACTCGGCCTTTTATGCACCAAATTTCTACCAACCTTTTTCCAAATGTTAATATATGAGGTCTTATAATAAGACTCTGGAAGTCGTCTTTAGTATATCTTTTATTTTTCCACATTCGTTGGTTCTTCTTGGACGAAAAAAAAAACAAACAGAATATCAAGCAACTGTGTATATCAAGTTAAACAGTTGTACGACTCTTTCAACAGCAACCGAGTTGTTGCGTTTCACAACACCATCTGTAAAGAAGGTCTCGATTACACGCACATAACTTTTTCTCATTGGGAGCCTTGAATTTTAGGGCAGAACCCATAGGGAAATTAGAAACGCAATAGAGACGTAAACCCATCCACGATGAGCACCCAAAAACTATAGATCAAAATGAACTGGACATTGACATTAAATCTTGGCTAAAAGAGAGCGTCTTGTTTTCGGGAATAAAGCGAGTTCATGGACAAACATTCATTTCTTGATCAGATTTTAATTCTTTGCTCAGGCAGATTACTTGCGTATTCTGATCTGCCTTCCGCAGAAAGACATGTAGTTATTTTCAGTAAACATCCACTACCTGAATTTATAGTGAGTCACGCTCATCTTAGTCCTACTGACATCCCTCGGTGGTAGCTGTATTATTCTTAATGATGAAAACACACACACACATCACACACCAAAGCAGTGCGCCGCATGTATTCCTGGCAACCAAAAGGTATATTTTGCAGAACGTTGTTAACAAAGGATGCACTGAGATCTGGAACTTGGTGAAGATATCCGAATTCGGTAAAGTGCATTGAGAATAAACACGGGTGCGGTACAATGGCCTTTTTAGCCTGAGTGCTAGGGAATGCGGTCTCCGTCTCTCCGCCGACTTTGAAAACCAACTAAGCAGATGTATGTTCGGTTCAAAATTTGTCGCGGCGGACATTAATGATGCGGCATATTTTCAACATGTTAAGATTCTGATTGTTTAAAGTAAGAATATCTGTGTCATCTTATTTGAGCAGTGCATTATCACCCAAACAATCATAAAGTTTCTCAATATCGATACTGAATGTTCCACATTCCATGATTAGTGTGGCATATACTAAATGTCATTCGTTCTTTTAGTTTTATTGCTCAATTTATGATTTCCTCAACCATCACTCAATTTCTTATCCATTATGAAGTTAGCAAATTGTAAATAAAAAAATTGAGCAATCAGAAGCAGGCAATATTTGAAATCTCCTAAATTATCGCGTATTATCATGTGTTATAAAAGCGGCATTTCGAGCATGTGTAGTCAGATTTGTGTATCTGTATTTAAGAACTTTATTTTGATATTCAAAATAAGCTTTATATGGTTTTGAATGAAATTTTTCATTTGTTATCATAATCAGTGCTTTTTTTATTTGTGTGTATTTGATCCTTCCCTTTCAAGGTTTTGAGGGCCTCCGTCCCCTTTACATTCTAACGCTGCCTATTATTATTATTATAACGCTCTATTCATCTCTTTCAGGGCTTCCGTTTCCTATTGCCATCATTTTAATTCATTTTTTTCACTCTACTTTATATTTTACCTTAGTACTCATACCAACATCATGGCTATTATTTACTTTGCTTCCCTTGTTTCCCTCAGTTCTTCCAGTCTTTTCATCTACGCAAATCCCTGTCCATTTTCATTCAAGATCCCTCTTACACAATCACTCACACTTTTGCCTTTCTCCTCCTCTCCTCTACATACTTCTAGTACGTGTTCCCACGTTTCCACTTCATACGCACACACTCTACATAGTTTCTCCTGTTCCTCTGTCCAGTATCTACATTCTCTCATTCTCTCCCCATGTCTTACCATCATTTCCAATTCTATCTCCTGCCATTCAACCAACCTTTTTTCATGCCCTGTTCTTTCCTTATTTTATGTCTCTGTAACTCCCACCTTAAACTTTCTGAATTACCTCTTTTCTCTCTATTCCTGATCTCCTTCAGACATGTTTATGCGATTTTGCTTCCCTCGCCACTATCCAACTTCTCTTCAAACTTCCACGCCCTTTTTATTAGCCTCACTATCATTTTCCCAGTTCCTCTCTTAACATATACCGTGGACAGCTCTAACTCACACCCATCACCCATCTCAGAAATCTTTCGTGAAGACTTTCAACTCTCTTTTGTTCCTCCCAACCCCAGATCTCCACCCCGTAGCACAGAACCGCCCAGACCATCACATCAAACATCCATACTCTCATCCTCTAATCTTCCTTAAATCTTCTCTTCCCTATACCCCACACTTGTCCCATTATTCTACTGGCGCATTCTAACGTTTTCCTTACTTGTAGTTCGTTGCCTCTCCCTGCCTCACACCAGAACCCTAGGTAACAGAATTCCTCTACTATTTCCACCGTCTCTTCGTTTAACTTCCATTCATGCTCGAGTTTGCTCTGTCTGTTCTTGAAGCACATTATCTTGGTCTTACTTACATTCACCGTTAGGTCTTTCCCTATTACGTATTCCTCAAAGCCTTTCCTCAGAAGATTCATTCCTCTTTCGTCCTCTGCCAAAAGTGCCTAAAATCGTCCCTCCCTTCACTTTCTCCCTAAGCTTTTCCTCCAGGTCTGCCATCATAATACTAAACAAGAGAAGACTCAACGGACAACCTTGCTTCAGCCCTCTTCCTGTCCAGAATTCTTCACCTTTCTGTCTCCACAAAGATATCTGTTATCCTTTCTATCAGCCCTTCCTCCACTTGTCTCTCTCTTTCATAGCCTGACACTTTCTAACTTTTTCCTAAGTACTTCTGCATATATTCTGTATCCTACTGACATGAGTTTAATTCCTCTATAATCCTCTACCTTCTCACCCTCTCATCTCTTTAATTACGGCACCACTAGTCCCGTCCTCCATTCCCTGGCCATCCTGCACCTCCCCATACTCTACTACATACTCTCCATATCTCTTCTCTCACTCCCCCCCCCCCCCTACTTCAGCGCTTCATTTTCCATGCCATCCTCACCTGTTGCTTTATTCTTTTTCAGCCTATCAATCGCCTCATTCACCTCTTCTCGGCTAATCTCATGCCCTTCTTCCCTTTCACTTTCCGTCACATCTCTCTCCATCCCTTACCCTCTGTTCTTGCCCTCCCAGCAGAACTTTGGAGTACCTTGTCCACTCTTCCATTTTTATCTCCTTATTCACGCCCTTTCTTTTTCCTCTTTCCCTATTTATTACCTCCCACTTCCTGCCTTCCTTTACTGCTTTCTCTACCTCTTTCATGTATCTTTTCTTCTCCATGCTTTTTGTCGTTCAACATTTTCTCATATTCTCGTTTCGTTTTATTATACTCCCTGTTGTCAATCTCTCCTCTCCTCCATTTACTTACGCATTCCTTCATTCTCTCTTTACCTTCCCTACACTCGTCGTCCCACCATCCTTCTTTCACCCTTTCTTCCCCTCTTTTTGGTCTTACCTCTTCTCTCACCTCCTCAATCGCTCCTTTTATTCTTTCTAATACTTCGTCTACTCCTTCCCCTTCTGTTTCCCTCCAAATCTGCTCCCTCATTTCCCCCCTGAATTCTCTTCACTTATCTTCTTGCCAAGGGCCCTTATTCACCTTCCTTTCCTTTCTTTGTTCCTTCTTTCCTCTAAATAGCCTCGGACCCCTACATCTCAACGTCGCTATTACCGGGAAGTGCTCAGCGCCTGTTTCATTACCGAGTTCCATTCCCACCACCAGTCCTTATTCTCTCTTCTGCCAGGACATAGTCGATTACAGTTCCTCCTCTACCTGTGGACGTTATTTCGCCCTCCTTATCACCTATTGAATCGCCATTGCAAATAAACCATCCCGTTTCACCTATCAGGTTGATCAGTACCCTTTCCTCCCGATCTGTTTCCCTATACTTCGAGTTCCTCATGAAAACATTCTTCTCTTCATCCCATACGTCCTTCTCATGATCCCTTGTCCAAGCATTCAGGTCTCTTCCAAATAAAGTCAGCCCTTCCTCTTTTTCCTCCATCCAATGTCTCAAAACTTTCCACCCCTCCTCTTCGCCCCTTCTTCTATAAATGCAAACTATCGCTACCCTTGCTTTTCTCACTTTAATTCTTCTAACCATTATCCCATCCTTTGTTTCCCTATCTTCGCCTACTCCCTGTTCTGCCGTTAAATCCTTTCTCACTCCTGATAACATGCGATTACATATGCGATAACATACGTCCCACTTTTTTATTTCCTCTCAGAAGCCTTTATCCTTATTTTTTATTCCTGACACATTCCAGAACGCCACTTTCATGTCTCTACCTTCCCCTCCCACTCTCTCGCCCTTGTCTTCATTAGTTTACGACTTGCACAATTCCTGACGCCTCCTCTTTCTTATTCCCATGATCCCTATTCTTTTCCCATCCTTGGCTAGGTCTTATTTCTTCTAAGTCTTCGTCCCAGATCATGACCTCTCCGTTTACCCAAATTCTGTCCCTCCGTACTATTTCTTTGTTACCCTTACCTCTCTCTTGCCATACTCTCTGTTTGATCTTCCGTTTCTGCTTTCTTTCCTGCGGGGTCATGTCTTCTTCTATTCTTTCTTTCCTTCCTTTTAACAAGTTCTTTTTTCTTTTTCTTCTCTGCTCTCCTTCTGTTATTCTCTCGACCAGCGCTTATCTCCTACGTAGCATTTCATTCTCCTAACTCACTTTTACCTCACCTTTTTTTGCCCTTTCACTAAACCTTATTTCAGGGTTTCTTCCTACCTCCTTTGCCTCTAGTTTGCTCAACCTATCTTCCATCCACTTTCATTTCCTTTATTCTGTTTACCTCCCTTTTCTTCTGTCAATCTTCTATATCCTCAAGTTTCTTACAGACTTTCTCTTTTTCTTTCTTCCACGCCTAGGCCCACTCTTCCCATTATCTCTTACTTCTCTTACTTCCTCCTTTAGCTCTCCTCCTTGAAACTTTATTTCCTCTAGGTCCCTACGCACCTCCCTTTGAAATTCCTTAAACATTGCTTCTATGCTCTGGAGCATAGAAGCATCTCTTTCTGGCGTTTACCTCTTAACCTTTGTCTTTTTGATTGAATTACCCCCCTCTACCTCTTCAGACTCCGCCACCCTTTTTCTTTTTTCTTCCGACTTTTTTCCTCCTCCACTACCTATTTCCTCACTGCCTTTCACACACTTATTTTGCCAGTCTTCAAGGAATTTGCTTGAATCCCTTATTTCCCGGCTAAGTGAGCGCGACGTATCTCTCCTGTTAACCTCCCCTTTCGTGGACCTCTGTCGCCTACCACACCGAGCCGCTGTTTCCCTCCTTCTCCACGGCGCAGCGTCTCGGTCGTCGCAGTTGCTTTCGCCTCTTGCTTCGACCGTAGATGGAAAACTCCCTACTTTCTCCTTCTCCCCACTGGCCTCCTCGCGTGCCAACGACTTGCTACTTTCACCATAATCCTCAGCCCACCCTCTGTTGGGACTCCGCGCGATAGGCATGCTCTCCATCTTCCTATTTTACCGACTGAGCAAGCCCCGCAACAAGATGCTCCTCCCGCCACGTGCACTCCAACTTATCACACCTAACCCCAAAACCTTTCTTTCTTCACGACTTTCACTCACACATCCACTACTTCTACCACTCCCTTCACTTCCACTCAAGCTTCAAACCTTTACCGTCTTACTCACCCACTTTCTCCGCCCTTTCCTCACTTTCCCGCCCAACTATCCAAATGAAACACAGCACCCACAAAAAACGCGCCACACCAATGTCGGTACTAGAAACGGAAGCCAGTGTTTTTTTTATTTTGTTGAACCAGAACTAAACTATTTGAACATTTCAGCGACTGTGTAGTTCTGCAATATCTATCCAAACTTCAGTTCTTCTGACAGCAAAGCATGTGAATACGAGATTGATTATTCATCATTTAGTGTTTGATTGTTCTTAGGATTTGTAAGGGCTGTGAAGAGAAAATTATAAAGTATTCCTGTTCCTGCAATAAATATTATACATAAGAAATGCTGATTATCTGAATTAAAATGAGTAAGAGTTCACAAATATAATATTGCAAATTGTTATTATTTATTTTTTAAAATTTTGTATTCTCCCACCCATCCCTTGCTGACAATTGCCATATAAGTTCCTTGATCCCTAGTGGTATTAAGAGGCTAGAATCAAACGAATTACGCTTGCCCCAAAAGAGGATGTGCGTAGTGATATAATAATGATAAAAAAATGCTTGCTTTTGTTAATTTATGGACTATAGTCACTGAGTTAGAAAAAAAAGGGAAAACCGATTCAATCCTGATTACATGGAATATCGGATTTGTTACATTCGGCGCGCGGGCCATTCGACTAAAAAACATAATTCAATAAAAGCACGCGTTGAATGTCAAACGTTTGAATTCGAAGCACCGCCTGATCAAATAGAAAAAAAACGTTCCGACTGTAGCAAAATAGACGTGCTTCGAGTCAAAAATATCACATTCGATCGGACAAAATGCAGGCGTCTAGTGCACGCCGTATTATAGAATAAGTTCCGCACCAGCAGATCGTTTTCTCAGGGGCGCATATTGTTGACTTTTCCTTATTCCTACCTTTATGTATTTTAAAATTATCGGTTTTTCAGATTGAATACCTCAACAGTTATCATGCAAGATGTCTGAAGACTCTGAAACCTCTTCTTCAAGGACCTGACGATGCTCAAGCTCTTGCTTGGCTCGAAAAACAAACTAAGCCAATCTCCTACCAGTGACAGAGAATACATTTTTGGGAACATAAAAAAAAACAGTATTTCCGTATAACTTCTGTATTCATTCAATTTTTTAGAATAAATCAATTGGAAATCAGTCACCACTTTTTAATCATTAATTTTGAAAATCGTAGACCTTTTTCTGCTATATGGTGAATCGATTCAAGAAATTAACACTCTCAAGTAACTGGTAAGTACTCTACAGTAAATCATTGTAAGAATTTAATGACGAGTGCACATGAACGAAAAATATGTGTAACAATTGTTCTCCGTTGGTTTTGCGCATTGCATCGAAGTATATGCAAGGAAAAAAGCTCCTATTGTCAGTTCTAGCTGAGGAGATATTCACGTGCTTCTAAGTCAGGGTTGAAATTTCCGAGTTTGATTGATGATTCGATTGAAGTATACTCATGTCCTGGAGGCAACCGGAAGTAGATATATTTTATGTTCATGGAAAAAATGTAACATGCGCACTATATAAAACACACCTTCATATGTAGTAAATATTAATTTATAAGATTATTTTATTAATCAAGCAACTAGTTAATTAAATGAGGTGCCTTAATGAAAACTTATGATACGTAGTAGTGATATCCTGCCGAAAGAAAATCTCTGAAAAATGACTGAATTGTCTCTGACTTGAAGGCGACTGAGAGACAAATCTCCAATGGTACACAGGTAGCAATTTTGTAAGATTCAGGTAGTCTCTTTAAATAGTTTAAGAGGGCTGGTAAATTCGCACTTCAAAGTGGAAATATGAATGACCGCAAATAACTTGTAGAAAGGAAGTTTTTCAAATAAACTTCTTCCATTTATCAACTTTCATATACCAAAAATATGTCATTAGAACCGGAAAAATGCATAGAATCCAAATATATTATTTTTGAGTTGCTACTTGTAAAATTAAGAAATGCAATATGTTAAGCTAAACCTGCTTATAGGCAAGAGATCTTGAGCTCACCCAAATTGAGCCCCGTGAAAAGATCAAAAAGTGCTAGAATAAATTAGACCGGCATCGAGCTTGACCATACCTGGAAATCGAGTTGTGACCAGATGTGAAAGCTTTCTAAATATTTTCCTCTTCAATTTTAAAATTATATATTCAAAAGCTACAAAATCTTAATCTATTTATTTTGACGATTACAGGTATCTAAAATTTAATTCGAAAAATAGATAGCGTTTTTAGATTTACCATCAGAGAAAAATCGTGTATGTATAAAATATATAGGTCGTCACATATTATAGTCTAGGCATCTGGAGGTTTTGCTCCCGAATAATTCCTTTTTCCAATTTTTTTGTGAGAACGCTTCATTCAGGGGACCTTTTTGACATATTAAAAATGTCACCTCGAATACGAGGGGGAATCCGGTTTTTTTTTAACATTTCCAAATTTTGCGTTTGCGTGGACGGATAATTCCCATTGCATTGTAGAGCGAGATGTCTTTCTACCTTATTATTTTACATATAAGTGTTTCACAGGTAAGTTTAGGACGACTCAATTTCCTGTGATTCCAAAAAAAGAACAACGATCTAACTTTAAAAGGTTTAATTGTTTTTTGATAAATCGTTCCAGGTTAAGTTCACGTTGATAATGATAGAAAATTAAATAAAGTAAACAAAAAATCTGCGTAAATTAAAAAAACAAGTCTTTTAGCCCTATTAGTTTCAGAATTGCGAGGCTTTAAAAATTCCATTTCTTAGGGCATTTTGGACCAGAGCCGGTTTTTGAGGAATATCTCGTTTCCTGCGAGTCTCACAACAAAATTTGTAGAGAATAAATAAAAGTGGAGTAAATGTAGCATAAGTTTACAAAAAAAAGTGTCCTAGCCCTAATAGATCGCGAGATATGACCTTGGTAAATGCACTCTTTCTGCATAGAGGCACCTGAGTGTACCGTGAAGTAGAAGTACGGCCATATTTCGAAGTATGTCTTTTGACGCTAATAAACAAATAACTGTAACACTTGCTGTCACAACTCTTGATTGTGTAATATGTTGTGTTATATGAATGAAATGTGTAATATGTTATTATATCAATAAATAAATGATTTTCAATCATTTTTGAATAATTGTCTATAAAAACATCTTGTTATAACTGCTGCTGAGTATTTTTTTAGTCTTTTTGTGGCCAGAAAGTAATCATAATCGTCTGGAAATGTGATATATATTTTTGATTGATAAACAAATAGTTTTTCAAATAACTTTTTGTAACAATATTTTTTAATAAATACTTTCTCTGCATTTGATTCCATACTTACCTCCAGTGCACTTCCTTGTAATTTGCAGTGATTTCTGTAAATTGTAAATAATATGCTGTGACTATTTTTCATATGAAAAATAAGTAATTGATTAGTCGGAAGTTATTACATATCAAATGTAATTCATGCTTGGAAAAAAATTAATAAATAAAAACGTAATACATCAAATTGGTTGCACCTGAAAGTACTTTCAGTATTTCCATAAAATACGTTAAAATTGTGTAATGAAAAAATAAATAGTCAATCAATTAATAGATAACTGAATTATTTATTATTCACTTTGTTGATTAAATGGATTACGGACTTCATGCATGATTTAAATATTGTTTTTGAGTTAACACGCATTAACACCCTAATCAAGAGATCAAGTGTTAGTACAAGATTAGATTTCCAAGCTTGGTGAAATTTTCTTAAGTGACTGCATTTTTATGACCTGCGAAGATG